>CAAKHG010022556.1:37541-49882 GCA_901007715.1 Dactylopterus volitans
CTCTCTCCCTCTCTTTTGTGTGTGTGTGTGTGTGTGTATGTGTGAGTGAGTGTGTGAGTGTGTGCGCGCGCGCGTCTATGTGTGTGTGTTTGGAAAATGAAAGTCATTTTGTAACGTCTAATAGTGGCTGTGGGCAGCAATACAAACATTTTAAGCAGGCAATTCAAAGTGCAATGGTTCAATGCGGAAATACAGAGGGCTCACTGGATGCATACAGAATGCTTTTGAAAGGCATTTCATCTGTACAACTTCCTGCTGCATACAAATCATTTCAGTGAAAGTTTTCTGTGTGATTCTACTCCGGGGTACCTTAACATTCATCTCAGAGGTAAATCCTCGACGCAGACTTTCAGAACACACCTCATACGGGTTCATGCAACACCCTATCAAACGCGTCTGATCACATTCCTTGTCAAAAACAAAAAACAAAAACACACTTGAATTACCACTATAATAACAAGCGGCGTGACTCCGCAGCTTGAATCATTTCGCAGAGACTGAAACAAAACTAGTCATATCTTGGAGAGAGAAGCGGAGAGCGCTGCCAGCTGACTGCCTCGCAGCGAACGCAAGTGATGGAAGTCTAGACGCAGGAGAACTGGTCTCAAAAACATCACCCGAGGATGCCAGGACAACAGATGAGACAAGACACTGTCAAGCATTATATGAGATGTGTTTTCCGTTGTGTGGTGCAGCAGGCTGAAATGAATGTCAATGAATTCAATCAGGGCTTTGTATAAACATAACGAAATGATGCTGATTTACCTTTCTGTCTGGTTTAAATCAATTTACCATGAAATAGTGGCGTGAGATTCTGTAATACCGAATATCAGGAAATGCAAATGGTCCAACAGCCCAGTTTCCAGACGGCGCTTTCTTGAAAAATTTCTGTATCCTCTTGGGTAACATTTCATTATGGAAGCAGTCATTGGCATAATAAAGAAAACATTACAAATGCAGCAGAAGCAGCAGCGGTTTATGAACACAACACTGCAAAATGGCTCGACATCCAGTGTCCTTGCACTGCAGCAACTATGGATGTGTTGTGTCACAACACAACACATCCTTTTTTTTCCTTTTTCTTTTTTTTTTTTACACGGCACAGCCTGATGTCGGAACACTTAAAAGAGCTTATTATGAAAATATTTGGTACAAAAGGTACACACATTTTATTGTGCATGTATTAGGTGCTGCCATTATCACATGCTCAAATGTTATATCCATAAAATGTATAAAACAAGAATATAGAGCCTCCATCATGAGGCCTTGAGTTAGGCATTATGACTATTAACATATTTAGAGCTGCAGCAGCAACCCGTGTATATGACTTAGACACAAACAGGTTGCCATGGCAGCAATTTCTTAATTACAACTTAGCCATGCCCTAAAGCATAGTTTGTTTTCTATTTCTGCCCTAAATTGGACCATAATTTACAAAATGAACAAATGTAAATGGAGTAGACTTTAAACTAGTGATTGAGACCATAAACTCATTAGGTAAATTTTTATTGAGCCAATAAACAAGTTACTAGATGGAAGTTACTTCAATACAATTGGACTTTTTTTTTTGCAACTAGTGGAGTCGCCCCCTACTGGCCATCACAAAGATAGCAGGTTTAAAGCAATTCTCCACTATTCTCAGAACTGTCAATAATGAGTCGGTATATTTGCACCCTGCCCCTAAAACCTGCTTTTTTTATTTTTGCCACACTTAATAAAGCATTAACTTTAAGTGTCTTGACTGAAAAAAAGTATAATTAAAAAACGATGTGTAAATACATTACAAAGGAGTGGATGAGTTCAAAGCTTGTTATTGACGTTACTGTTTGACTACTTGTCTGTGGAGAGTGGCGTGTTCCTGACCTTCAAGTGTTCAAAGTGAATATCCAAACAAAGAAATTAATTCAACAATTTAGAAAACGCAACGGGGTGTATGCAGGTGGGAGGGGTGAGAAAGCACGTGGATTATTATGAATGCGTCTATGTAACCTCAGTCGTTAGGTCTCAATGACTCAGCACTCCTTCATTCTTGGGATGGGATCATAACAACCATAACAGACATAATGGATCTTAGTGAGGACAAGGCTGCATTTACTACACTTTTTGTCCTCTGAGAAGGGCGAGAGGCTCAAGTAGCCACGGCCTGACTTCATGATTATGCAAATTTACCACAGATTATGGCAGAATTAAATAGGCTGTCCCCGGGAATCCTCAAAGAGTCAAACTTTAGTAACAGGAACTTTGGTATTAACTTCGGTATGCGATGGCAGTTGAAATATTGAACACGGCTTTTCATCACAGTTGAAAGAAACTGACTGGAGGCTTGTTAAGCCCAAGTAATAAGAGGCAAATCTGTCAAGATGCAGACAAATTGCAGAACACTTGGCAAGAATCTTGATCTTGAATCTGTATGTGAGTTCATGCCTCCAGCAGAGGGCAAACTAACTCCAGCATGGGTCGATCTGAGCTCATGGATGAAATCACAAGTGACACGCGCGCGCGCGCACACACACACACACACGCACAGCCACACAGAGGACTAAACTCCACACTGCTATATGCAACAGCGCTTACAAGACGGTGGAATCTACTTGCTGTTAAATTATTCCTGAAAATCTAATGTCAAAACGCTAAGCTTTCCAGTCCCAGTGTCTGTATTATGCAGAATACAATTAATGACAAGTGAGTAGCCTAACATTAAAAAATGACGACTGCTTCAAAAGTTAACTCGAGGCACTATAGGTCTCGCTCGGCTTTGCATCTAAAAATATATCAAAACATTTGGTGGGATGACGTGCCCTCTAGAGGCAGACAGACTTGTCACAATTTAAACTTTCACAGCTCCTCAGTGGAGCAGAGAGAAAAATGATTCATGCGCCAACACATTTTCCCCCCTTATTGAACACCACATTTGATGCGTCTGTAATTCAAGTTAACTTTGGATCTTTTATGTGAGTGCTTCTCGGAAATGGCATTATGGGAGTGATATTGCTGGGGCATCTCTGGGCAGAGAAGATAAAAAAAGATCTTTTTCCCCATCGGGTTGATATGTGGTGGGGTTTTTTTTTTGTGAGAGCAAACATAAAGAGCAATCCATTCAGCTAAACTAGGCAGGTGACAAAACGATCTGGCGGATGCGCAGGGCAAATGCTGGTGGTGACATCACGTCAAAGATGTAAGGCAGCAGCCTAATTGGCTGTATGGAGCCGGACTGACACACACAATTTCGAACAAACTTTGCAAACAAGCGTCATCAACTAAGTCTTCTCAAGTGTCAGCAAGAGAGATTAGGGAGATTTCCTGATAACGGGAGCCTATTGTCAAATCTGAACGACACCGAAGTGCCCTTTAGTATTTGTGAAGTGATGCATGCTGAATGTGATCTTTAAAAAAAAAAAAAAAGAAAGTTAAATCCAAGAGAAATCACCTAGAAAACACAGACACCTCGACAACATGTACCACGACTCTGATCGTCTTGTTTTACTGATGAATGTGGGTCCACAGCAGAGGAAATAAACGAGCCACCCTCTCTTTCTTTCTCTCTCTCTCTCTCTGCGTCCTCAGAAGTACTCCAGCAACGCTGCACCAATTGGAGACGGTGGATTTTTTAAGTGTAATAAGAAACGAAATGTCGGATGAATGTGGACAAGTGGAGCTTTAAAATGTAAATTACCTTTTCTGCCTTGGTGGATGTCCTGCGGTAGTGTCCTGCACCTGCTGATGAGTTCATGGTCCCATATATCAGTAGTCTGCAGATACAGGGGGGAAAATTCACCTGAAGACGTCCCGAACAATCAACTTTAATCTCTCTCTCTCTCCCTCTCTCTCTCTCTCTCTCTCCCTCTTTCTCTTTCTCTATCTGTCTCTTTCTCTCTCTCTCTGTCTCTCCTCCTTCCTCTCCTGCCAACAACAACCAACAGAATATCTCTCAGCCTCAGATGGCTGATAATTGCATGCGGTTTGCTATTCCGGCAGCGACTGAGATTAAAAGCCACCCACCTGTAGCAGTGCCCGTTCTTTTTGTTGTTGTTGTTGTTGTTGGTTTGGTTTGTTTTTTTTTTTTTGTTTTTTTTTTTTAAGTGTCGTCCGGTGGTGAAATCAAAGCGCTATAGGCGGAGTCTCCCTGCACAGATAACGCAGACGCGCTGTGCGGGGTGCGCACGCTTCCTGCACAGCCAGCCGGTGACACGGATGATCAGCGGGAAGTTCCGTGGCGGCGACGGGAGCGAGTGAAGTCTCTTTTGCGTTCACATTCAAAAAAAAAAAAAAAAAAAAAGCGACCGGTTTTGTGTAGACATATAAAATCTATTATAGCGGGCGGGGGGTGGGGGGGGGGCGCTTTACCAGCAAGTTGCATTCCAAAGAGTGACGGGACTTATCAAAGTGTCCAGAATCTCAGTGCAGGTTTGAGTCCGTTCTGGACCCCGCAGCGGAGCGGGAAGTCCACGCTGACGCGCACGCCCCGCCGGGTGTGTCGGGACCGAACGTGCGTGATCGCGGAGCACCGGACATAAACGGGGATCTCACGTCAAGAAACGACTGGTCCCTCCCGCGAGCGAGCGGATACTCGAGGCGACGCCGCCGCTGTTTCGAGGCAGAAACTCCGCAATTAGAAACTTCAGGGGACGTCGGTGATCAAAGGCGAAACTGTGTCGCCCCCCCAACCCTCCCTCCTCCTCCTCCTCCTCCTCCAGCCCTCCCTTCCGTCCTCCGACCACCACCACCACCACCATTCCCAATCCCCCCTACCCTCCTCGCCCCTTAGTGGCCCGTGATTTCCATATAGGCATAATGAGGGAGGGATGCAGAAGAGTTCATTACAGAGTAAAATGTGCATTTAGTGAAACCACTGGGAGCCCGGCAGCAGACGCAGCAGCTGCACAGGCCCACTAATGATCAGGGAGTTTTCTCTAGCTAATTAAAGGGAACAAAGGGCGGACTCTCCATTGGTCAAAAGAGAGAGAGAGAGAGAGAGAGAAAAGTTGATATTATGGCAACGATTAGTTATGGATATGCGTGCGCTTCCTGTTAGGGGCGGGGCGTGTAGGAGCAAAGTCAACCTTGATACTACAGTCAGCGCAGAAGTCTGTTGTTTGTGTTTTCACAGCAAATTTTTTTTTGCCCTCCCACTGTTTTTCATAACACAGGCATTCCGCCACAAATAATTTAGCAGTATAAATGTGGTGTATAATAACCAAAGTGACACTATTTAGGTATGACAAGTCCCATTCGGGCTGCATCGGCAAATAAAAAAAAAAAAAAAAAGTAAAGGCAACACTATACCGACTTTTCTTTCTGCTCCCCTTTAAAGCAAGTAATAGAAAGCAAACAACAAAGCAAGAGAGAATGTGTGCTCTGTGCTGGATAGTTATGACACAGAGAGGGAGCTCATTTCCGAAATCCCTGTTGAAAATGTGTTTGCATTTTAAGATTCAGGTGCAAATAATTGATTTCACGCCACACACATCCTTGCCGGCCATGCTGGCAGGTGCGTCTCGACTGGGCAGAACTTGCCTTTCTTGCTTTCCATTTTAGAACAACACAACTTTGGGTGCCTAATTCCAGACTAACAATCAAGGATAAAGTAGCGCATGTGTGGCAGACGGCTGAGCAGCATGGAGGCTCTCTCCATCACAAAGCCATCATTTACAGATCAGCACCATGGACAGCGGCCAGGCAGCTCCATGGCGGTGTTAATGGAAGAACAGGCGAGGGGCTCTGAAGCCACAGGAGACCAATTACAGTTGTTACACTTTTCTGAGAATGCTCAAGTTGACTAGAGGTTTTTGACCAGCGAAGTAAGATCCTGGGTACACTGGAAGCTGAAATTGTGTGGAGGAGGATGAATGAGAGCATCTAATAAAAATGCCTTGTGAGGCTCTTCTCTTTTTGTCTCATTCTCTGTGTTCGTGAACCAGCTCAGTATCACCAACATAAAGGAGGCATAGAAGACAAGCTTCAGAGGTTCTTTTTCAGTGCCAAGGTATCACTTCAATCTTCAGTCATGGTGAATAATTTGGTTTAAAATAGTATTATGATGTGCAGCAAAACCTGGAGCTGGGTTTTCTATCTCCTTACTGAGAAGAAACGAAAAACTTGCAACAGCCATGATCATAATCACTGCATCCTGTGTGAAGATATAATGTGTAGATCCTCTGCGTTCCCGTTGCCATGATGTCAGCTGAGTATCTGTACTGAATTACACGCTTTTAGCAAGAAATAAGCTGACCATCACAAAGTATCAATGTTCACGGGTTCCAGTTATCAATAAAGCATCTCCTATCAGATGGTATGTGAGAGCAGTGTGAATCCATGCTTCATTTCCGGATCTTGTTTCAGCCTCTGTGGTCGAAGTACCGCATTTAGATGACAGTAAATAGGCCTCAAACACAAAACAAAAAATAGACAGACGGCATAAAGGGATATAGGTCAGTCTTTGAATTGTGGCAATTGCTTTGTAGTTAATTTAAAAAAAAACACCTCCCTGATTTCAGAGTATTTTGTGATTTAAAGCGTTGAAGAGAGGAATCCGAACTGTCTGCAAAATCCATTTTAATTCATAGTAGAATTCATACATTTGCATAGGACTTATTTATTCTATCACCACCTCTGAAACGGCAATCTTGACGCAGAATAAATCACAGACTTCATGTTGGAAATTCAATTTTTCTCCCAGTTGGCCTCCTCCTTTCCTCATTAGAATCAACAAAGTTGACCACAGGAGCTGCGGGTTGATAAATAAACCTCTGAGCACCACTGCTTTAATAGACTCGAGCATCTCTGGGGATGGAAGTTCGCATTTTTGACAAGACTGGCAGCATGTGGAAAACCAAGCCCTTCGGTGACAATGGCGTGAATGACTGAAGGATGCGGCGCTATCACCTTTAAAAGCTTTCCACTCCATGTGTGGAGGGCTGAAGGGCTGCCATGAGGTCAAAGTGACATCTGACTGAATACAGGCAACAAGCAATACCCCTGCCCTTACGATTCATTCCTGCTGCACCACTTTGCCAGGAATTACTTAACATAGTTGCCTGCAGAAACATGGGTCATGTGATGCCTCTAAAATCCATTTGTAGTGCCTGATTTGGTGAGAGACACTTCAGAGGGCACTTAAAAAAAAAAAAAAAAGTACTTGTAGCAAAGTAGCGGAACAACTATAAAGCCAGACATAAGAGCTCTGTTACTGTTAAAGTTCAAGTATGTACTATTCATGGGCATGTGCTCTATTTGGGAAACAAGACAAAGAACCTCCAGGCATGTATGTAAGGCTGCACTTAAGTCGGTTTCTTTATTTGTATAGCCCACAATCACAAATAGGACAGCATGCTCTAAGCTGAATGCTAAGGCTAACGTGCTTTATGCTCGCAAGCACAATATGACGCACGATGTCTATAGTTCCAAGACAAGTCTCAAGCCTCTTGAGGTTGTAAGGACTGCTCTGTCATCAGCCTGACATCCAGACTGGGATGCTGCGGAATTTGAAGGCATGTATTGTATTATCATCAATTTACATACTTCGAAATTTTACATTTTTAAGCCAAAACCTGTAGTAGCGGTCGCGATACATTGAGGTCATTTGGCACTTTAAGGTGCTGCATCACATGATTATTTTGTTTGGTGTTTTTATGATAAATGGCACAGAAATACAGCAGCAACAACAACAACAACAGCCTGCATCAGCACCACTGCAGAGTCATCTGTGTTAACATGCATACACAAGAAGACGAGGAGTGATGACATTTCAGACATGTCCATAATATTCATTCATCGTCTTCCGCTTATTCCGGTTACCGGGTGGCGCTCGCGCTGGAGCCGATCCCAGCTGACAAGGGGCGAGCGGCGGGGTACACCCTGGACGAGACGCCAGCTTATCGCAGGGCCACATGAAGGACAGACAACCACTCACACTCGCACGCGCACCTACGAGCAATTTAGAGTAGCCAGTTAACCTCAGCATGCTTTTGGAGGTGGGAGCAAGCCGGAGTACCCGGAGAGAACCCATGCAGACACGGGGAGAGCATGCCAACTCCACATAGAAAGACCCTGGGAGTCATACCTGCGACCTTCTTGCTATGAGGCAACGGTGCTAATCACCGCACCACCATGTTGCCCTGATAAAATAAAGACCGCTCAGAAGTTCTGAGTCAAATCTCAAGTCAATGGACGTTCAGCTTAAGTCCAACCTCAAGTTCAAGTCTCAAACTCAAGTACTTCGTCTCATCTCTCGTCTCGTGTCCTTCCGCTTATCCGGGTCCGGGTCGCAGTGACAGCCACATTGCACCACACCAATAGGGTTCCTCCTGCAGGTGGTGGGCCTGCCGGAGGATGGACCCATGTCTCTACCTTGGGTTTGACCTGACCGGACACCATGGGTGAGGGCCTGGCCAGCAGGCGCTCATTGCCAGGCTCCTTCCTCAGGCCTGGCTCCAGGGTGGGGCCCCAATGTGTTAACAGTCGTGAATGAACACTAAAGACAGATTGGAGCTGAAGCCGATGGGAATGTCAGTAGGTTTCTGTATTTGTCCATAAACCAAAGGATTGAACACATCCAAATTATGCCATCACCACAATTGGTACTACTCACTTTTTTTTTCTTTTTTTTTTTTACTACTACTCATTTTGAGTGGAACATGAACATGTGCAGTAAATTTCATGAAAGTAGTTACTGAAATGTAACTTAAAACCACCAAAAAAATCGAACTTTGTGGTTCTCAGAAAGAGCAAAAGAAGGAACAGTATATGGAGGGACGTGGACTTCATTAGAATTCAAATTCAAATAGGAACCATGAATAACTAGAAGACTTTTGATGGTCCATTATTCATTCATTCATTCACTGTCTTCCGCTTATTCCGGCTATTCCGGGTCGCGGTCGTGCTGGAGCCGATCCCAGCTGTCGAATGGGCGAGCGGCGGGGTACACCCTGGACGAGACGCCAGCTCATCGCAGGGCCACATGAAAGACGTACACTCTCACACACACCTACGGGCAATTTAGAGTAGCCAGTTAACCTCAGCATGCTTTTTGGCGGTGGGAGGAAGCCGGAGTACCCGGAGAGAACCCACGCAGACACGGGGAGAGCATGCGAACTCCACATAGAAAGCCCCCAGCTGGGAGTCGAACCTGCGACCTTCTTGCTATGAGGCAACGGTGCTAACCACCACACCACCGTGTCGCACCCGGTCCATTATTGTTGATGCTAATTTATTCTAATGAACAAATGAAGATGTAAACCTGCTAGCGGCATATGACTGGTGAACTCAAAGGCAGGGCGTCACCAAAATCGGTGCCACAGTCGCCATAGTTCACTTAAGTCAGTTGGAGTCATCCTGTGAGGACCATGAACACCACCAAGCCAATGATGTCGCTGTCCCTAATTATGCTACTAACTTAATGCATTCATAACCATCACAGATAAATATGTCTGCCAAACTCTCACTCCATGGGTAAGCTAACAAGCCTCTAACTCTGACCTTAAAAACAGTTGCAACTCCCAAATTCATGTGAACAAATGAGAAACAGGCACAGTACCCTTGTTATGCAAAGATGTCCTCACCTTTAAACGAGTTCTCACGAAGACACTGTCGGCGTACCAGGTCACACTGGAATGTGGACAATGACCAACGGCCTGCATCAGCTTTCAGATGACGGTCTCATACTTCCAGCCACTTTATCTCAGGTTGTGGTGTGGAACGACATTTAGACTTCCTGGCGTATTGCCTTTCAGCAGCGCAGCCCCACACAGCTCCTGTTTACTGCTTCACTGACATCCATACAGTAATTACAACTGACCCAACACGGAAAGGTGTGATTCACGTAGAATTCGTATGTCTACACTGAATGTAGGCTGCGCAGTATCTATTCCATATATCCTGTGACTGAATTTTAAATTCAAATAGTGCAGCTTCATCTTTCCCTGGCCTACAGTGAAACCTCTCCTCTGGAGCTATTTGTTGCAGAAGATTGAAGATTGGCTGTTGAGAGGTACAAAGTGGAACTGTTTGCATTAAAAGACGCATTTGTCATCTGTATTAGAAGCAGCCCAGCGTTGGAAAAACTCACAAAAACACATGATGTAAATGAATGTGCTTTATAATGTGGAAAAGCCACTGTGCCACTTGGGTACATAAGTGAAACAGTAAGGCCATTTGTTGTGCGTTGTGCTTTTGTTGCTGTTGTTATTGTTGTTGTTGTTTCTCCCAAAGCTTTTGCAGGTTCTTTATGTGGTAAAAATTCATCACACAGTGTGTAATGTGACAGTCTTACATGGGTGTGAGGACTGCCAACCGAGAGTCAGTTTTGTGGCTGCATTGGAGGGATAAATTATGCCATTAGTGGCGATGCTGTTTCACAGAGCCACAAGGAATATGTTGGCCCAGATTAATCTTCAGAATGAGCCAACAATTCAATAACATTCATGGTCTGTGTGCAAACTGTCACATGTTATTACAGAATTTGTCAACACATGGATAAGAGGAAACATGAAATAAGCCTGCAAGATTCTCGATTTGGACAGATTTGTGTCGACTCACAACGCTGTGTTTTTTTTTCCTGAGGAGCTAAACAATATTACTTACATACACTCTAAGTAAGTGGTTTTCATGTAAGGAACATGTTGCAAAGCTAAATCTCTCCATTTCCCAATCCGAGCTGAATCGCTAGTTGTTTGCTGTGCAGCCACGACGCCTCTAAAATGCTGAGTCTTGTCAATTACAGACATCGGCAGGTCAAGATTTAACATACACTCCAATCAGGGCCACACGAGAGCAAAGACCCACTCCGATAATGCAGAAGCCCACCTCCGTGCAATGCCTTGGCATCCCATTATCTGTACATAGAGAGATTATAAAGGGAAACGGGAGGCAAATATCTCATATACCCCACAAACACAAAGGTCCGCATATTCCAGCTTAAAAAGCAATTACTCATCATCAAAGCCTTTTGTTTGTGCATGCTTTGTTGTTTTGACAAATAGAATGGGACCATTCATCACAGTGAATGGAGGGAGACAGTGTGGTACTGTACCTCCGCTCATTCAGCCATCGTGAGTGGCGCTGGATCTTTGGCTTTGAGACAGTGATGATTTGGGGCTCGTGATTTATGATTTTTCAACCTTTTTTTTCAACCTATTCTGCATGGCTAAAGATTTCACTGGGGAAAGAAAGCTGGTGTTCTGTCTGTAACACTGTTGATTGAACTAAAAAAGGTCAGCAGCACCACAACAGGTCAATAGCTTATCCTTACTCCATAACCATGGTAACAAACATAACATTTACATTCTAGGGGTTGCAACATGAATAACTGGAGAGGAAAGGGATATTTCTGCTACATAAAGTTGCCTTGCTCCTTGTGATCATTGGATTTGTTTGTTTTTTTAAACTTCCACAGTCTGTGCAGCCTCTTTGAGGATTTATACACAACAAAGTTACAACCCGGCGCAGTACAGGCAATCAATTACACAACTCCTCTGCAGTGCTGTACTCATCAAATATTTTCTGCCATTGTGCTTTCATCAGGTTGCCGTGTGGTTTTTGGTTTCCTATACAGTCCATTGATCAGTCACGAAACTATCCACATAGATACCATTATGGATACAAACAATCAGGAAAAGTAACCACAAAATATCTAATATCAAAATAATCTCGGAAATCAGCAGTGGGAAATAAATTGTCCATTTTTGATCAAACGCAACAGTATTTTGTTTTTTGCTTTTTCAATCTCAGTTTTCACATGTGTTTTTTCCAGGAAAAATATATTCAGATCTCTTCTGTCAGTCCAGACTTCTTCTGACTATATATCACACTCAACTATGAACTTGTTCGACATTGTTCTGAAAATATCCTGCTCATTTAGGCTAATTATCTACATTGTAAAAATCACAATTAAGTCTAATTTCCTTATTTAATCTGGTCAGTTTAGTAATTCAGAAAACCTGCCACCAACATCTACCCTTGTCTCAGGTGACAAACATACAAACTTCTTCAAGGCCGCTAAAAATGGTGAAAACAACAAGTCACAAGTGGGGAACTTATGCAACCTGCGACATGCAGTTGCAAATGTGGTTTCATTTTAAAGGCTGAATGCTGCTCTAATGCTCTAATTAAACTGCCTTGTCTCCCTTAATGTGCAGAGTTCAAACACAAATTCAGAACTGAAGACAGAAGTTTTGCCTGAATCAGTTGCCTGGGGTTTTTGCTTGTGCCTCAGCCGCACACTGTTTACTCCTCACACTGTTCTTACGCTATTTTTGGATCTGATAACCACTCTGTTTTGCTGAGGATTAGAGAAGACCTTTTTTAGTTTTATGTCTGAGATTATATTTAACATTTCAAAGAGCCCA
>CAAKHG010022564.1:11154-22784 GCA_901007715.1 Dactylopterus volitans
CCCAGAGTCGCTGTGTCTGAATTAGTGTTGCAGTTGAAGCTGTCGCAACTTTATGAGGGTCAGCACGCAAGACCACTTGTTCCTGCAGAATGTTAATGTTTGAGCAACTTGGAGAGTGCCCAGAGTTCCTGCAGTCAGAAAACCACCAAGGTAAACAATCTTCCTGAGGTCCCTCATTTCCATGACTGATAAAAGCACAAAAGCACAGTAGAAACCAGGAGGGCACTCGGACAGCCCACTCCTTGATTACATTCAACTCTGAAAACTAAGCAAGGATATTTACAATGTGGCATTGTAAAACTCCAGGCGATAATGCCTTTTTGCATTTTGTTTCAAAATTTTGTAAAGGGTCATTCAAAACGCCCGGGACACAATATCTTTCGCAATCCAACAGAAGAGAAAAATACCTCTCTTTAGCCTCTCCATTGCACTCTTGCTCCCAGCATACGTAGGCCTGATCTCACGGCTCATCTCCTCAATAACAGACAAAAGCTCGCTGTAGGTGGAACCTTGAGACACTTTCACAGGCTGCAAAGAGAACAGAACATAATCAAAGATTTTGAAGGCATATGGTAATGTTGATTTAAGCGAAAGCGCGCTGTCTGGATCTTTCAGTTTCTTTGTCTATCACTGGCCTCAAATGGCTTTCTTCTACGCCATTGTAAGCCACCATGCTTTCACAGCTGTAGCAAAGTGTATTCCTCATTTTCATTGTTTTAAATTAATTAGAGAAAAAGGTGATGTGGCAGATTTACACAAATTTCAAGCATGCAACAAGTCAGCAAGCCCTCGACTAACCCGACGCTCCCGTGAATGTCACATGCTTGTAGCTGGCCCACAGTAAGCAGCCTTCCAGCACAGTCAATATTTACTGTGCTTCATGAATACAGTAGAAAAGTGAAAGAACAATCAGCACAGAGACACACGTCTATCTGCAAATAATTTCCTCTCACTGAAAGGGATTTTTAAGGTTACAAAAGCACAATCACGCCTCTGTCCACTTACCAATATGAAAAAAAAATAATAATTTTCAGCTCAACTGTTGTTGTCTTGTTTTAATACAAACCTCTCAACCTTTGCCATTTCAAATTGATGGAAGAATGTGCACCAAACTGCCGTTAACCTCAAATATAATTAAATCAGATTGAGTGATCACGGTGCTGTTTAAATTGTCAAATTAATTAATATTGTATAATCTCATGAATTGATGCATTATCAGGATCAGCAGTTTTATGCCAGCATTCCCTCCTGGCTTTTGTTGCGGCAAAAGTGTTGCTTTAGGGCTGGACAATATGTTTGAATTCTTCATATTTTTGAAGAACAATTGTCTGCTCTTCCATTGTGACGTGGGCTGCTCGGCGGGGTTCCTCCATGTTTGTGATTGGTCAGACGCGGGAAAAAAAACCCTGCTCCTTTTATGTGAGTGCGCACTGGTCGAGATTGGAAAACCCTGTGTTCAATCACCAAGTTGATAACCACCTCTTATCAGGAATGTGAGTATCTGAGCAAATCAACCCAGGATATGTTAATCCATCCTCGTAGTACAGGCCACTGCTCTCCAGCAAAATAAGATCCCCATATAAAGCGAGCTTTGTCTTCCACTTATTGAGCAGCTCTCGGTGGCCAGGCTGTGTTCAGCCCAAGGTCAAAATTGTGGTTTTAGTGATTGTGGTTTTACCTAGGTCAATGTAAATGCTGCTGCACCTAAATACAGTTAAACCTACTTAAAATAACTATATCCAATGTCCCGATCCCATCTTAAGCTTTGGTATCAGAGTGGGGAAAAATGCATCCAAATATATTTAAAACAAAACGCAAATCCATACAAAATTATCAGATTGCACTAGCAGAAGATCAGCCACACAAACACCAAAAAAACATCAGGACGTGCCTCCTTGTAAACATACCTGAACAAAGCCCATCGATGGTGGACCAAAGTCACTGAAAGCTGGCCTGAAGTTGGACGATGATGGCAGAGAGGGAGATGGCACAGAAGAGCCTGGACGCGAGAGGATAACACACAAATAATACACTAAGAGTAGAATACAATTGCAAAAAACTTTATCTCAGTGAGGTACTATATGTATATTCTTTAAGTTGTCCTGATGTACAGTAGATGTGGTAGGCTTAGCACAGGGGGCACTATCTTTCAGGAGCTTTTTACCAGAAGCTGAATTATCATCAGGTCTCCTCCTCCCCAAAGTAGGTTATACTATATACTGTATCAAAAATAATTTATTTGTATTATTAAAACCACATTTAACAAGTTTCTTCACACGCTGAAAAAAACTGTAAGTACCTGTGTGTATTGTGCTCACTGTAAGAAGCCAATGACCGCGTGAACGTTAAGGCTGGGTGGCGAGAGAATTACCTGGGGGGGTGTGGTTGGAGCCAGATGGCGCAGGAGCTATAGGCTTGTAACTCATGGCGATGTCGGCAGGCAGCTCCCCGTATGACGCGCCGCTTCCTTCGGTCCCGTCAACCCGGTGCTTATACAGCTTTACTGATGGTGATGAGCTCCTAAGAGCTGATTGGAAGCCACAGACACATGCAGAGAGGAAGGTGGATTCTTTTTTCAAGGAATAAACAAACGCATGAATCTGAAATAAAACCACTAAAAGGGCTAAAACTTTGGTAGAACTGATCTTGCTCATAAAGGATCCTATCAATCACTGCAGAGATTGGCAGATATAAGTTGTGCATACATTGCAGAACAACATTTGTAATTGTTTTCTCTCGCAAAACTATATAATAACTATATATTTATATAAAAAAAAGATGGCTTTGCACAGGTTTATCAGATTATCAAAATTAAAACTTCAGATTAAAGATTTGAAGCAAGAAGCGATGAAGCTCTACACTCGCTACCTTCCCTCAGGAACAGATCGTGATGCAAGCTAGTTAAAACAAGTAGTTAGTCATAACAATCACAATTTGGGACACCAAGATTGAACCATTTCCATTTCAGGCAGACGGCACCAAACTGCATACAATAACAACACCTAAAAATGAGTTTCCGATCTAGAACGCATGAGATAAAACACCCGCAAAATGGTTGTCAGTGGGTCCCTTTAATTAACAACATTTTCCTACGAATCCCTTTCAGTCTGGGATCAAACATTTGACGTCTTTTACCGCATGCGCCCTGCTTGGGTCTCGGCTCTGGCGGCTGCCTGCTAACTGTCTCCAATGTCAAAACTAAACATGGAGCTGCTGACACCTTACACCAGGGAGTGAGATCAATGCACAGATTGAACTCCTATCTAAATTTACTTTAATCGCTTCTTGAGGCTACCTCTGACTCACTTTTCTGAACCAAGTGTTAACATTTGCTGCTTCACTGGCATATCCGCGTATTAATATACACGAATGTACTAAGAATCCTATCTGTCTTTTGGCTGCCAGTTGTTTACTGGATAAGAAAAGACATTCGGACATTTGACTGGGGGCTGCGCCGGATGAACCGTTTTGTGAATGGATACATCCGCCTACCAGGGCTTCCATTGAGCGCACTGAAAAGTTGATTTTTTTTATTTATTTATTTATTTATTTATTTTTTCATTTGCAAACTGTGCAGCGTACCATTTTGGCTAGGTACAAACAAAACCCGCTGGGTCAGTGTCGCCGTTCCAAACATCGACGTCAGCGTCGGCCACCAAAATCCACTCGATGTGCCGGGCTACGTTTTAAACGCGACGTGTGCTCCAATCCGGGTACGAAACGCTAGAAACTTGTCGTTCTCCTGAGTTCGCCCGCACAGCCATAAAAGCCACTCTTGAGGGCGAACGCTGCCACACGCACGACAACGAGCGACGCCGAGCCGCGACGTCCGCTGACGGCGAGGGAGGAAGGGAGGAAGGAAGTTCGGACCGGAGACGACTGAGAGCTTTAGCAACGGCAGCGGCTACAGTCCATTCATCTGTCGATGGACACCGACTTAACTTGTCCCCCCCCCCCCCCCCGACCCCCAAAAAACCTAGTAGGCATGTGCGAAGGCAAAATGTGAATCCTCGTCGACTCGTTCTGTGTTTCCGGGCATCCGATAAGATTTCAGAGCGCGGATGTTTGCTTGCGGCCGCTCGGAGCCGCGGAAACGGAGCGAAGCGGCGCCGAATGAAACAAAAGCTGGTGTTAGCTTAAGGGGAAGGTGCTCAGGCTAAGGCTGGCTAGCTTTCGCCGGTTAGCACAACAATGTAAGAAGAACGAGGAAACCCGCCGCTAACGCAGGATTTAGAAACTATATGTAAGCAGCGGACGGCAGGAATGTGAGCTACGGTTATGACCACTGAAAACACCTCCAACATCCGAAAATTGGCTGGGTTTTTTTTATTTTTTTTTTACCTTTTTAGGGAGACTTATTATCCTCTGTGGGACGAGTCTTGTTCCTGTGAGTCTGCGCAGATGGGAAGCGTAGTGTACTATGGCTTTTTTCTTTTTTTTTTTTTTTCTTTTTTTTTTCTCTAGCGCTTGGCCATTGGTTGATGGAATAACCTATGACGTCTCCACTAAACCGGACGCAGCGATTGTCAAGAAACTAAAATAGAAACCCGAAATAATTATAATAGACCCGGACGTGTGTTGAGAGTTGGCCTAGTTGTTTTCAGTTTGATTAGGTTTAAAGGAAAGTAAAACGCAGCCAACGCCACAATTTCCTGGCATTCGTGAGTTACGTCTTAAAAACGGTTTTAATCCAAATTCATGCCATTTTAAGTGAGCCTCCTGCGGCTGATCAGCAGATCTGTGTCTTCCAAAGTGCACACCCTTACTTTCTGAAGGAAAGAAAAAATGTCTCGCAACCAAGATAGACTGATTTTCATGTATATAACAAATGGATTTCTACCTCAAATTTTAAGTTGTTTTCAGTGGACAAGTGGACACTAGAGGTGGCGGTACCACAAAATCTGGTTTCCATCTGATACCAAGCAATATAATAATATCATTGCTGAAATGCATACCATGCTGACACTTTCTAGTAATTAAGTACAGAAGAGTTTTTTTAAAAGCAAAAAAAAAAAAACCCAGAGAATAAATAATTTTTTTTTATCATTTTAAAGTGGAAAGGAAAACTGCATAATGTTTTGTCAATAAAAAAAGTTCAAACATTTATGAAATAATCAAATTGCAAATAATGAAACAAAACAAAACAGTCCTCAAACATTCTATGTTGCATCATTTCCAGCAAGGGTGCTTCACCTTGAAACCAAAAATCAGTATTTAATTTTTTCCAATACTTTGATTAATGATTAAATATTTGCAAAACTAGTGATGTCCCCACCAGTCTCAGCTGTACTTTCTGTTTAACACCAAATTTCAAACTCACATGATGAACAACAATTAGCCTTGTCAACATGAACTTGTGAAGTTGACGTTTTCACAGCATTTCCAGACAAACTAGCACATAAGTGGGTTGCTGTTTGAATCTGGTAAACACCATTGAAGACAATTCACTGAAACATGCCTCGTATCATTATGGTGAACTACCAGGACGGGACTCTGTACTTGCTTGTTTTTAATCAGTCAAACTGACGCTGCAATCAGTCTTCAAAAGGTGTACGGAATATCTGTCATATCAATAGTTTTAGAGTGATCTGCCTATTCCAAATAATGCTGTCTTGACTTAAAAGTATAAACAAAGGCATCTCAGCCAGGCTGTTTTTCCAGATTTGAAGCATGCAGCCAAGTACTTTCAGCTTGCCTGAAGTCGGCATACCTAACTTGTAGCATGTGTGCTTTTATGCTACTGCAAAATCAAATCATATGCATGGATAATTGATTTCCATTATGTATACAGGCCACTGAAAACACCACTCAGAATGTGTTATCAGAAGCAATGCTTTCACTCAAGCCCGCGCACATGTTCAGCTGATCCAGTGTTTCTGTCATCACTGGACATACTGTATCATTGCACCCTCTCTGACTTACTGACTGCAAAACTTAAAACCCATTTGCAATCATGTGCTGCCTCTGCATTTCACGGAATAATGGACCATTCCTGTTATTTTTTTTTAATGCAAAAGTAAGAACCCACCTGTAAACTCCTCCACAGGTAACATTATTTATCCACGCATGCATTCTGCCACAGTATGTTACAGTGACTGCAGTAATTTGGATGTCTACCAGATGTGTTGGTGAGAGCAGTCTGCTGTTAAGGCATTAAACAAGTTTGGTCGGATACCACAATGTTGTGCAAGATTGGTAGGTGGCTGATTTGAAGGAATTGTGATGCTTTTGACTGCCCTCCGTGGGTGCAGATGGTCTGTAATAAGGTGTTTTTACACAGTGATTCCACGCCTAGAAAAAACATGAGTGTGGATAATAGAGAGAGCAGACTGTTCCCTGTTTGACACTAAAGGATCAACATGTACTGCTCTGTAAATGAGCTACTGTCACATTGTCACAAAAACCTGACCAATGAGAACCTTTCACCGTTGTGAGTTCAATCTTGCTCACCAGCTGCTTGTGAATTCCCCCGTTTAGCTCATAACAGAACGTTCCGATTGTGACACTGTTATACATCATATATTCGCCAATAATTTTTACAAAAGAAAATGTTACAGATGCTTCGAAAACGCAAATAGATAAAGACTTCAAATCGTTACCATATTGTGATATATGTGATTCACAGACTTTTGATAGTTTTAGATCTGATGCTGCTCATAATCAGCCATGACATGAATAACAGCCAGTGGCAATCAGCAGCAAAGTTGCTCTTGAAAACACATGCAACATTCTTGATTTCTCATCACCCAATGCTCCTCAACTGTGACCGTATTTTCATTATTGGTCAATTATGTATTAACTTAATATCCTAGTGGATATCATCCAACACAAATGAGTGACTAGAGAGCAGACATTCTTCCACAGCAGGGTAGAACAGCAGGGTCCCTTTTTTTTTTCTTTTTTTTTTTTAAATAGAATGCATTTTCAGGGTTTTGGTTTGAGATATATAATCAGACTTGCATTCATTTATATTACAGGCACGTATTTGGCCCAGCCTTTTTTGGCAGAGGCAATGTAAGGTCCAATCGTTAGAGTCAGGTGTGTTGGAGCAGTTGGGAGCCATGGTAGCAGCCCCCGATCATTCTCTTTTTCACTTTTCCAACTCAACTCAACTCAAATTTTATTTGTAAAATAAATTTGAAGTAGCCAAAGTTAGCCAAAGTGCCGCACAGGTCAATAAAAGATAAAAACACAACATACAGACATTTTAGAAGACATTTCTGAAGAAATTTTACAGAAAGTTTAGAAGCAAACAAAGAAAAGAAGAAAAAAAAACAGAATAGATTTTGTGTGCCCAGGTCAACATGATTTAAAAGCCAGGGAGAATAAATGAGTCTTGAGAGAAGACTTCAAGATCTTCAGGGATCTGGGACGATCTAATGTGCCAGGGCAGGCTACTCCAGAGCCTCAAGGCTGCTGCCCCAAAGGCTCAGTCGCCTTTGGTTTTTAGCCTGGTCTCTGGGGCGACTAGCAGCAGCTAGTTTGCTAATCTCAACACTCTGGTGGGCGTATAAAAATGTAAGATCAGACAAAGATTAAAATCAATTTTAAAATGCACTGGGAGCCAGTGGAGTTAGACCAGGACTGGGGAGATGTGGTAACACTTTCGTGTGCCAGTGACGAGCTGGGCAGCTGTATTCCGCACAAGCTGCAAGTGACGCAGCAACGACTGGTCGATACCAATATGAAAAGATCATAGCAATCCAAGTGAGTAGTGATAAAAGCATGGATTCCCCGCTTAAAGTCAGGAGATAGTCTTTTATTTTTGCCAGGAGCCTTACTTGGAAGAAGCTTGTTTTCGAGGACTGACATGTTTATCGAATTTAAAGGCGCATTCAAAGGTCACACCAATAATTTTCACCGTGGTATATGGATGTTTGGAGTAAGGGGGCCCAGAAAATCAGCAGGGAAGATTGAAAGTCGACATCTGAATTTAATAATGTCTGGCTTATTTTCATTTAGATGGAGGAAGTTTTCAACCTTAACTTTAGAGTTGAGAGCTGCCAACAGCTGTTCACATCCAAAGTTGGAACGTGACTTCTCTGCCTTCCCTCTTTATTCTTTCACTGAGGATTACACACCTCATCAACATAACATCAGCAGTGAATCTCCCCGTTTTTGGATCAATGAAGTTATCCTATCTCATAATACTCGAGGGCGGACCGCTTTGTGTTTGCAGCAATGTCACTTTATCACCATCTTTCTTTCATTTGCCTCATTCAGACAACCAGTTCACTGTTCACTCAGCAAACTCTTACCCTTGTCATAATAGAAGACATACAGATGAACATAGTTTGGTTGGACATACTGTGGCTACAGGCGATTTGCTGGTCATGCCAATTCTTGAAACATCGAAGGATAGCTGTGAGAAGGGAACAATGTACCTTGTGGAGACAGTCACACTTTTTCCGCAACAGTAAAACTTTCAGAAGGCTACACAGCACACATGGTGCAATGAAAAATAAAAAATATTGGGGTGGGCTCTCAGTGGGCTGGGGGGGATGGGTTCTCGGGTTTAGGCTGGGCTGCCTCTTGGGCGTGGGGGAATCCGGGGCCCCTGGCCCTGTGCGCTTGGGTCCTGCTCATTCCCCGGGCTTGGGGCTCGCTTGTTCGGGGCATGATAAGGTGTTCCTCTGGGCTCATTCCGGTGGGCCGGGCGGGGTTGCCCCAGCGGCAATGGGACTCACGGTCTCCTCAGTCTGGGGCCCGAGGGTTCATCCCGGGGGGCACGATGAGGGGCCATGGTGTGGATGACCCCATTGTCTTAGAGGCCTAGTGGTTCCGCTAGTGGCCCCCTGCCATCTGGCCGGGCTGCTTCATTGTGGTGCCACTGTTTACCCCTCCCCACTGGAGGGACCGCCCCCCTACTTTTAATTGCAACATTGAGGGCTTGTGGGGTGGGGCATGCTGACTACACTGTCTGCCAGCAGTGGGGTGTCCGTGCCCCAACGACCCCACAATTTTAATTGCACTATAGCTATCCACACACAACATATGTACACCTCACTACAATTGCACACACTGATGCATATACACTCCTGCCAACACAACACAGGCATGCCGGTTCCGGGAGGTGGGGTTGGGAGTGTCTGTGGGGGGCCCCCCTTCCTAGTTGTACCCTGTTGTCTCTCCTCCTCCGGCGGGGTGGTTGGGATCCACGGCCTGGGTGGTGCGCCTTCTCGTCTTGGGGTGTCGCTGGTGGCATGTGGCAGCGGGCTCGAGTGTCCCTGGCATCTGGCGGGCCCGTTGCTGGGGACTGCACCGGTTCATAGTACATGAATGGTCCCTGGGTCTGGCTGTGCTTTGGCCTTATTTTGTTTGGCCGGGGGGCCATCATGGCCGCCGGTTGGTCGACTCGGCTCCCTGGCTCGGGGGGGCTCTCTCCGTGGCCCGCCGCACTGACCCCCTCGTTCAGCCTGCTGAGGGTGTGGGTCTAGCTGGGGCTCTCGCCTCCCCGTTGTTCAGGGTGGGTGGGGGCTTGAGGCCTTGGGTTTCACTTGCGCTTGGAAGTGTAGAACGCTGGCCAGGCCGGGACTCTGCTCCCTCCTGTCCTGCTGTGTGCCTGTCTCTGCCTGGGGCTGGGGCCCTCGGTGGCCCTCTGCTGGGGGACCCCAATGGCGGCTTCTGGGTCTGTGGCCTTGGGTTCTACTTGCTCTGTGGAGGCTGCAGGGTGCTCTGGCCGCTGGGGTCTTTGCCTGGCTGCCGATCGGGGGTTGCTGTGGTGTGGCTGCGCCCCCTCACTTCAACTCCAAATCTTTCCCAATGACAAACACTCACACCTGACACATGCCCACCCATTCGCTCACTCACGCACTCACTCACTCCCTCACTCACTCACTCACTCACTCACTCACTCACTCACTCACTCACTCACTCACTCACATAAACACACACACATATACACACACACATAAACACACAATAAAGGCTGGACCATAAGAGCAACAATATAGATGTCAGACACACATGCTGCTCCCTGCAGCTGCCCATGACTCTGATTACTGCCGTTGTTGTTGTCTTTGTTGTTTCTGTTGTTGTTTCTGTTGTGTCTCCCTCCCTTCTCCCCTTCCATGACCCCACCAGGTCCTGCCCAGAATCTGCTACTTTTTTTTCTTTTCATAACAATAAAGGAATACAGATAATACAGGACATGTTTGTCAGTCTGGATGCTGAAGTCCCACAGGACCTTGACCCTGTTGTTCTCGACCACCTTCTGTGGTATGGCCCATTGGGATTTGGGTACTTCTAGTCCAAACTGGGTGCAGATGTTCCTGTATACTATCCCAGCCACTTGGTTGTGCCTCTCCATGTACGCTGATCCAGCTAGCATCTTACACCCTGCTACTATGTGCTGGACTGTCTCAGGGCCATCTTTGCACAGCCTACACCTTGGGTCTGATCTTCTCTGGTAGACCCTGGCCTCTATGGCTCTTGTAGGTAGGGCCTGTTCTTGTGCTGCCATGATTAGTGCCGACTTGACAGTGATACATGCCATGTAGGGGTTTGTCCCTCCAGGTTGTCTGATCCTCTTCCTCTGCACTCTCATTGGGTTTCTGCTGCCTGAGACATTCACTTAGCAGCTCATCCTTTGGGGCCATTTTCTTGATGTACTCTTGGATATTTGATGTTTCATCCTGGACCGTGGTCTTGATACTCACTAGTCCTCGGCCTCCCTCTTTCTGTTTAGCGTATAGTCTCAGGGTGCTGGACTTGGGGTGGAACCCTCCATGAGGAGCTTTCTTGTCTTGATGTCTGTGGCTTCTATCTCCTCCTTTGGCCAACTTATGATCCCAGCAGGGTATCTGATGACTGGTAGTGCGTACATGTTGATGGCTTGGACCTTGTTCTTACCATTCAGCTGACTTTTCAGGACTTGCCTTACTCTTTGGAGGTATTTGGCTGTGGTTGACTTCCTTGCGGCCTCCTCATGGTTTCCATTAGCGTGTGGGATACCAAGGTACTTGTAGCTGTCTTGGATATCACCTATGTAGCTTTCTGGTAGGTCAACCCCTTCAGTTCTGATCATCGTGCCCCATTTTGAGACCATCCGGCCACACTTATCCAATCCGAATGACATCCCAATGTCGTTGCTGTAGATTCTGGTGGTGTGGATCAGTGAGTCGATTTCTCGCTCATTCTTAGCGTACAGCTTGATGTCATCCATGTATAGTAGGTGGCTGATTTTTGCCCCACTACGGAATCGGTATCCTTAGCCACTCTTCGTGATGATCTGACTGAGGGGGTTCAGGCCTATGCAGAACAGCAGTGGTGACAGTGCATCTCCTTGGAATATGCCGCACTTGATCTTGACTTGGGCAACTGGCTTTGAGTTGGCCTCTAGGGTTGTCTTCCACATTCCCATTGAGTTCTGGATGAAGCCCCCCTTCTTGTTGATCTTATACAGGTCCAGACATTCCAGTATCCATGTGTGTGGCATCGAGTCCTTGGCTTTCTTGTAGTCGATCCAGGCAGTGCACAGGTTGGTCTGTCAGATTTTACATTCTCGGGTGACTGCTCTATCAACCAGTAGCTGGTGCTTGGCTCCTCTGGTGTTACTGCCAATTCCTTTTTGAGCTCTGCTCATGTATTGAGGTACATGCCTACTCATCTTTACCGCAATGATGCCTGAC
>CAAKHG010022566.1:0-15821 GCA_901007715.1 Dactylopterus volitans
CGTGAACAAAGGGTTACACCTGTGTTCCCCTTCCCCCGCATCAGCCTCAGGCCACACCTCACACACACACACACACACACACACACACACACACACACACACACACACACACACACACACACACACACACACACACACTGTACATAACACCTTTGTAGCTTGGTTAGATTTATGTTTGTTGTTTCACTTTCTTTGTTGATCAATGAACTTCTTTAAACTTGCTTGTCTGTTTGATATTGTAAGTGAATTCTGCCAACATACACTGGCAAGAACTCCAAATCCTTCACCTGTGCTACTGTTAATGAAGTAATTTGATTATAGTTATGAACGTAATTATCAATCAGGTTATGTGTTAACAGAATAACTTTTGAGACTGATTTGTAACATTGGTTATCTGGTGCCCCGAGGTGGATTTAATGTAAAATTAAACCCTATTATTCTTTTATAGTAAATATTAATATCTCTATATTAGTAGTTTACTAATTTTGATAACCAGCAATAATAATAATTAAAGCACAGCATTTATGAGGCCTGTGTGCAAGGCCTATGATACCAACACTGCCCAACAGTGTGAGCTCAACAAATGATGCCCCCTGCGTGGCCATCGAGCTCCTTAACACAACAACTCGAACGAAGAAGTAGCACTCTCTTGCTTAGACCTCTCTGAAAGAGCAACAAACATTGAGCCTCTGGGTTTTGATCTAGCCCCATCAAAATGTGCTCTCAGCATTCAATGGTCGATGAAAGATGACACTTTCAGCTTCAAACTGAAAGCTTGAATCTTTAACATCAGCTTGAAGGATTAACCTTCAACCCGTCGTGGTTGTCTGTCTGTTGTTGCTTCTCTCTGCGATCCACTCAGATTCATTGCTCCATTCAGCCTAAGTGGAAAACATATCCTTCGGTATCAGTATCAGTATCAGTATCAGTTTTATTGGCCAAGTCTGTAAGATACAAACAAGGAATTTGACTAGGTTGCATCTGCTCTCAAACAACACAAAAGGGATGACTGGTAACAGCAACAACAACACACACACTAGTAACACATAAAATACAACAAGCGATACCACTAATACACAGTGAAATACAATAAAAGTACAATAAATAGAAGCAATACAACAGGAGGGCTATTTACAGTAAGGGCTATTTACAGTTGAGCATTGGGTGGGAGGGAATAGTGAAAATAGTGCAATAGTGCTGGATAACAGTGCAATGGTTTATTCATTCATTCACTGTCTTCCGCTTATTCCGGCTATTCCGGGTCGCGGTCGTGCTGGAGCCGATCCCAGCTGTCGAATGGGCGAGCGGCGGGGTACATCCTGGACGAGACGCCAGCTCATCGCAGGGCCACATGAAAGACATACAACCACTCACACAGGCAATTTAGAGTAGCCAGTTAACCGCAGCATGCTTTTGGAGGTGGGAGGAAGCCGGAGTTCCCGGAGAGAACCCACGCAGACACGGGGAGAGCATGCCAACTCCACATAGAAAGAGAGTCAAACCTGCGACCTTCTTGCTATGAGGCAACGGTGCTAACCACCGCACCACCGTGTCGCCCCGCAATGGTTTATTATAAAGTGCATATATGAGGACAGTAGTAGTCTTTATGAGGTAGTAAAACTGTTCAGCAGAGTGACCCCTGGGGGGAAGAAACTTTTCTTGTAGCAGCTGGTTTTGACAAAAGGTGCTCTGTATCACCTGTCAGATGACCCCAGGTCCTGGATAGGAGGAAGGTTGGTGCTGATTATCCTCTCTGCAGCCCTGATTGTCCGCTGCAGTCTGACTCTGTCCCGCTTGGTGGCTGATCCAAACCACACGGTGATGGAAGTGCAGAGTATAGACTGGGTGATGGCAGTGCAGAAGGTGATCAGTGTGATGTGTGTGATGTGATCAGCTCCGTAGACAGGTTTAATTTCCTGAGCTGTTGCAGGAAGATGCGAAGATGCTGCAAGTGGACCCATTGTTCCAGCGAGAGTTGTGAATGAGTGCTTTTCAAATCTGCAGTAGAAAGGAATTGAGGTAGTTGGCCAGTCTGGGTTTCTCCACAGGGTGGTGGATGGCCTCCTGGAGTTGGTGATGTTCTGAAGGCCTTTCCAAGCTTCAGCAGGATCATTCGCTGAGAGACAGCTCTTCAGCTTCACGCCTTGTATAGCTGCTCTGATCTCTCTTTGTTCAGCTCGTTCCTGGTCTGCTTGAGCAGAGCACGGTCTCCACTTCTGTAGGCCTCCTCCTGGCCTCCAGCGGACCCCAGGCCGAGAGTCGAACCTGCAACCTTCTTGCTATGAGGCAACGGTGCTAACCACCGTGTCGCCCCTCAACCAGTTCTTTTTTTTTTAAATTCACAAAATCATGTACAGACAACATGGCTTACATTCCTCTTGACATATTGCCAGGATCAGGTGCATAGATACATTGCAAATGAAATAATATAAAAATAAACTGCATGACAAAATAAAATCTTTGAAATAAAAAATAAAATAAAAGGAAAGCTAGGGCTTACTTTGTAAATTATATTTTTCAATAAAACTATAGAGTTTCATTGCATTCTTGCTTTTCATTATCTTAAGGGCTTTGGTGAAGGAGATGAATTTGTTATGAAAAACAATAAATCTGGGTTTGACTTTCATATACTTGCATTTGTGTATATAGAATTTACCAAGGATGACAATATTGTTCACCAGGAAATCACATTCATTGTTGTCCATAAGAAGTCCATAAATAATGTCTTTTTGTGAAAAGGGTTCGAGACGAATCTCAGTGTGAAGCCAGTCATGTATATCAGTCCAAAGGGCTTCAGTAAACATACATTGATAAAACAAATGTTCTGAAGTTTCATTCTCATCACAAAAAATACAGTGAACCGAGTCCATGATGTAGTTTATGTTGGGAGACCATGGGGGGGGGATTTTCACCAGCAGGTTAGCCACCAGCTCTCGTGTGTTTTCTCCTTCTTTCTCCTTTACTTCCTGGATCCTAAGATTCCAGCGACGCTTGTAACGTCCAAGCTCCAGGACTCTTTCCAGAAGATCGGCGTTGTTTTTATTTATGTCGGACACCTCCCGCTCCGTTGATTGTAGCTGAGTTTTGCAGTCTTTTATCTCCGCCGCATTAAACTCAACAGCCTTAGCTATGCTAGCTAGCATAACAGAGTTTTTCTGTATCTGGGACCCGAGAGTATCCACCTTGTCGGAGTGCTTATTTATCGCGTTCAAGACGGCAGCTGTGTCTCCGTCAGTCGCCGGGTCTTTTCTCTTGGTGGTCGGTGGACATTTTACCGGCGAGAAGGGGTCTTTTCTTTTGGCACTCTCGGTCGAAACCTCCATTTTAGCTGCGTAGTCGTGACAACTTTGCAACGGTACCAACCCGGGCCAAGGCATTCGCTTTCATTGTTAAGTTTCTTGCTGGTATTGTACACTAAGTCACATTAAATGTTCAGAGGGTTGAAAAAGGCAGTTGGACGGTCAGGTTTATGAAAAATTGGGACAGCGCTCAGCAGTAAGGGTGCACCTGGTCCGCCATCTTGCCAGAAGTTCAACCAACCAATTATATTTGGGGATTCAATGGTGACTGGCCCGCCCCCAGGTCCGCCCACTTACAGACAAAAAGAAAATCTACTCGCGAGCGAGCAGGTGAACGGATTCTGCGCACGCTCGAGCATGGTTTTCTCCTCGCAGGCCACAATATTTTAAGCTGCATCTCTGCTCGCGCAAGCAGATATTCTGCGCGCGACTGCTGTGAAAGCGCTCGCAAAAATAATATTATCCGCGCGCGGATCTCATTATTATTATTATTGGCAGGATAATGCGGCCATAATAAAGTCCCCTGACAGTTTGAACTTTCCATGTTACTTTAAAGACAGACAGATGACAGATGACCATGTTGAGTGCGACAAAAATAAATGAATTAAGTGATTGAAATAGTAAGAACTGAACCAAACATATTGTTATAGTCCACGGGCCTCAGCTCTGCCTCCTGTTCGTGTGGTGTTAATTATGTGCTTCACCTGCGTCCATCTGTGCTCGACCCGTCGCCGACTCTCCTGGAGGGAATACCCGCCAAGCCACGCCCTCCCCTGCAGCGCTGCCCGGTCCCCTCCAGTGTTCCCCACCGGCACCTGACCAGCCTCTCCGGTGTGTCACCACCCACCAGTCAACCACCGAGAGGCTGGGCCCCTGCTTCAGGCAGATTTAAACCAGCCAGAGATGGCAGCGAGGGCAGGCTGTGATTTTCCTTGATCAGTCCACCACTACGTGCACGCAATTTGTGATTCTGTGTTCTTTAGGAACTGGGCGTAAGATTAGGTAGGAACATTCTGGGTACCATCACACGTAGATTTATATTGTATAGCGCTAGCGTTTGGGTGACGGCTATGTTTTGTGTTTTAGGTAAGGTTTTGTTCTTTTGTTTCGAGAGAGGGCCAGAGCATTTTGTTTCTGTTTATTTATTGATTTGGCGTCACCCCTCGCCCATTTCATTTTGCCCAGCCACGCGGCTGTGATTTTGAGTTCGTTTGAAAAGCTAAGGCTTTAAGGTTCTTTTTGTTGTTTGTTTTATTGTACCTGCGCTGTTAACCACCTTTGTGGTTCCCAGTAAACGGCCTGTAACTATCTGTTTTTTGTGATTTTTGTTACTTCCCTTACCCCTAGACTTTTTGGGTTGTAACATAAATTTGGAGCTCGTCCGGGATAGTGTGTTAACTTGTTAACGGTTAACAGCTGGTTTTTCGATTCCTGGCTTTTTGTTTGTTTGGTAAGGTAAGTTAATTGACTTCCGATTGGCTTATGGCGTCGTTTAATTTGGAGTTTTTGCATGCTCCCTCTCATGCTCTGCTTGATATCTGTAAAGATGATTTAATGCATATTGCATCCCACTTCAGTTTCCCTTTGTCCCGCCAATTACTTAAAAAGGAGCTTAGAGCTCATGTGGTTGGTAAGTTACTGGAGTTGGGAATGATTGCGGCAACACAGCCTCCAGTGTCTGTAGAACAGGATGTTCGAGGGCAGCCATGGGGGATGAAGCCCCCACTGCCGTGGCGGTGACTCCTGAGCCGACCGATGTGGGAGGTGATGTTGAGGGAGGTGAATGGTCTAAGCCGCCGTTCACTCTCCTGAAATATGATCCTTCCTTCCTGGGTCTACGGATGGGTCTCGGGGTGAGGCCCGCCTCAAAGTCCGCCTGGCTCGCCTTTGCATGGAGGCAGATGAAAGGGAGAGAAGCCGTGAGCTTGAGTACCGCCTGCAGATTAAAAAGCTGGAAATTGAGGCAGAGACAACCATCCGATTGCGAGAGCTTGAGCTGAAAAAACAAGCTCTGGTGTCTGAAGCAGCCATGCCATCCCCACCTCTCACAAGCGTTACATTTGATATTCGCAAACATATTGCTTTGTTGCCGCAGTTCCGGGAGACTGAAGTTGATGCGTACTTCAGCGCGTTTGAGCGCATAGCCCAGGCTCTTAAGTGGCCGTCAGAAGTTTGGCCGTTGTTGCTGCAGTGCAAAATTTATGGTAAGGCCCAACAAGTTGTAGGCGCTCCCTCTGGAGGAGAGTACAAGTTACGATAAAGTCAAAGCTGCGATTTTGCGTGCCAATGAGCTGGTGCCTGAGGCTTACCGCCAGAAATTTAGGAGCCACAGGAAATTAGCAGCTCAAACTTTTGCTAGGGATAAGGGAAGCTTATTTGATAAATGGTGTGCTGCTGCTTGTGAAGCTCAGAGCTTCTCTTCCCTCTGTGAGCTCATCCTGCTAGAAGAGTTTAAAAGGTGTCTACCGGAGCACATCATGGTGTATTTGAATGAACAGAAAGTCCAGTCCTTTGCTGCTGCTGTACTAGCTGAATTTGTGCTTACGTCTTCTCCTCTCACCGATAAACCTCGCCCTGCACCGGCTGTTTCTTTCCGCGTCAGCAGGTCCCCCCGGCTCGCAGCGACATCCGTAAACGCTTCTACTCCGCGAACCAGGGCACATCATCGCCAACTACCCACTTTTAAAACGTAAGGAGAAACGGAAGTCGTCCCCTGGTGCCCGCAGTTCCCAGCCAAAAGGTATTGAGTTAGTTGATTCAGTGTCAGCTACGGAGATGACAGATCCATGTACGAAGGACAGTCCTGGTTCCTGCTTTGCTCCGTTTATCCATGACGGGTTGGTGCCTTTAACGGGGGCGCCGAGTGACCAGTGCCCGGTTCGGTTTTTGCGCGACACAGGTGGGTCTCAGTCTGTCATTTTATCCAGTGTACTGCCGTTCTCTGACCAGTCTGCGTGTGGTTACAGTGCCCTGCTAAGGGGCATTGAAATGGGTTACATCCCTCGGCCTCTGCACAAAATTCACATTCAGTCTAAAATAGTCACTGGTTTTTCCCCGTTGCCATTTGCCCCGCATTGCCAATTAACGGGGTGGTTCGATCTTTTGTTCTTTTTGTTTGGAGAGACGGCCAGAGTGTTTTGTTTCTATTTACTGATTTGGTGTGATTTTTTTTTATTTTTTATTTTTTTTATTGTACCTAAACCACCTTTGTGGTTCCCAATAAACGGCTTTTGGCCTGTAACTATCTTTTTGTGATGTATGTTGCTTCCTTTACCCCTATACTTTTTGGGTTGTAACACATATAGAAACACTTAACCTTAACCGAAACAATATAACGGCAAATACCAATCCACACTAATGAGGAGTGGTTTAACTGTAGGCACATCTCTGACAGCCCGCGTGTGTCCCCGCCCAACCCTGCATCTTGACCTGAACATTCAAACACTTATCTTCCTAGAATGAAATATATGAAGCACAATACTAACGCTTCTAGATTTTACTGCTTCAGTCGCCTGTGTCAAATAAACAAGAGTAAAGTGTCAAGTTATCAGAAATTAATGAATTACAATGGAGCAAGCGTTGAGTGCCTTCTGAAAACTATCACCTGAATGTGGTGGGGGGATCATGTGTCCCCATGATCCTAAGAGCTATGTTGTTGAGTGCAATAACCATTTGTAGTTTCTCACAAGGCAAAGTGGTTATAAGTGAGGGTCCAGACAAAGAGCAATTCAAAAAAACCTGTTCACTGGCAATTTTGGATAACAGGAATCTTGCCCTCTTTAGGTAATACAAGGCACCCTCCTGGAGCCAGTGAAAGACATGGGTGGAAACTATTGAATTTTCTCTGAATTCAGATGGAACATTTTATATAGGTAAAATAGATTTGGTGTTTCCTTTTAATCCTCATCTGAAATCGATGGAAGTGTGACAGATGCATAGGTGAAATATGAGATCTTACAGGACTTTTATTTTGAAGACATATCAGAATGTCCCGATATCATCCGACTTAGGTGGTCTGCTATTACTGAGCAGTGAAATAGTTAATGGAAACAATATGTTTCTGAATATTTATCACCTGTAATCACTGGGACTTCTGTCTACATGTACTTGAAATATCAAATAACAGTGTTTTTTTTTCTTTTTAAATAAGGTGTGTTCTGTGTCTTTGTGGGAACCACTGTGAGTTGAAAATGGCCCATTGCAACAGGAAGTTTCTTTTGGTTACTTATCTGAATTCAAACAGAGCCAGAATACATCGTATACATAACTTGAGTTTAAATTTTTCTAATCATTAGTTTATGTTTCATGGCTGTTCATACTATTCATACTTACTTTTTTGATTGTGTGAAAGAGAGAATTTAAAATTATGTTAACAGAATGTTGTTTAGGCTGAAATCAATCCATATGTAATCTTAATGTGATGCACACAATATACTTGCCCCTAAAATAATTTGAGGGCTCTGTTTTTTGAAGTGGATGCTGCCAGATGTACCGCAGCGTCAATAGTTCAGGTCAAAAAATATTTGTCATTTCAACAAATATTTGGATTTCAAACAATAATCAATAAAATTAATGTCACATTTTAGTACGCATTTGATTATACTTTTATTTGTACAGTAGACATCACTTTTTATTTCATTGTTACAAATGTGAAGCTTTTGCCCTGCCCAGTGGAGGGCCCTGCATGACTACACATGCTTTTCTTCTGCTACAACAGGGACGTTATGGTGGAGGTAATCATGAAGATGGTTCTCTGACATCAGCAGGCTGATATGCCTCAACTAGGTGTCCAGGTTGTCAAAAAAAAGCTAATTTTGCCGGTGCTGAAGCCGGGGTTATCATTGAGGTCATCAACAGAGGAGAAAAAGAGTAAAAGATTTGACAGATACATCCAGTCTGTGGACACGAGTTTCCCAAAAGTCTTTCTGATGATTGAAAAAGTCAAGGTCTCTGCAGCTGCTTCTGTTTAAAGAGAATTAAACGAACAAGACAAAAAATGGTGTCTGTCAATTAATGGTAGATGTACATGATTTAAAAAAGTAGAAAATGTTGAAACAACCTAAAGGAGAGCAGAGGGCAGTCTTCATAAAGGGCTTGGTTTGTGTTTATAAAGGAGTCAGCGAAGAGGTAGGGCTGTTTGTGTGTGTGTGTACGTGCATGTGTGCATGCGTGTGATGCGTGTCTGTGTGTGAGGGTCAACACTAGTTTTTCCATCCTGTGACTAAAATCTGTTGCTTATTTTCATTGTCCTATATCCTGTCTTCATGTTTGTCCCAACATTTTTTAGAATCTTGTATGTACTTTTTGCACTGTCTTTATGTCTGTATCAACTTTTTTTCAGAATCTTATATGTATCTGTTGAATCTTGTCTTGATCCAATGAAACTAGAGCTTCTCTGAGTTCTCTTTCAGCTCCCACAAAATTTGTTCTATTGTCTAATCGTATTGTGGAAACTTGTCCTCTACGGCAGAGAAATCCTCTCAAGACATTGATACAAGAGTCAGTATCAAGTGAGTACGCAACCTCCGGATAGACTGCTCTACTTGCCATGCAAGTGAAAAATATATACTCCATATTGCTTTAAGATGCTGTGACCTCTTTTCACATCAGTTGGGCCAAAATAATTCACACCGTCATGTATGAATGGCGGGAGATCAGGAACAATTCTTTATGTGGGTAAATCTGCCATTTTTTGCTCGCCCACTTTTTTCCTAATGGAAAACCAAAGAGGTTGAGTGGGGTAGAGTAGAAGGTAAAACTCAAAATTAATGAGAAAATATTTCAAAGGCTCAATGTGTGCCCAAATATTGTAAGAACAGCGGGCACTTTTTTTTTTCTTTTGTAGACCAAATCCCCAAAAACCCTAAACAATTGATAGTTCATAAACATTTTCTTTTGCAGCTTCAAATCAGCATTTTTTAATTAAAAGAAAAAAAAAAAAGTTGATTTGTTAGGGCTGTGATAAATGATATTTTTCACTGTCAGTTATTGTAACAAATCAATTCATAGTTCGGTCCAACAAGTGTCAGAAAATGGTGAAAAATTATGCTTGCTGTTAGTGCATTCATGTCATGTTTAGTCCATAAGCGAAAGATATTCATTTTTGCTTTAAAATATGTGGTGATTAATTTAATAATCGACAACATTGATTTATCAATTGATTAATCCCTATGTAAAATGACAAGCTCAGTTTAATGTCTGCATCGCTTTCCCTTTTAGGTTTTTTTTAGGTTTTGCGGGTTTTGTTGGTCATGTGCTTATCAACAAGAGAATTTCGAGCTCATGTTGTGGCTGAAACTGAACCCATGACCACACACAAACACACACACACTCACACACAAACACACATACACCAACACTGACACTGACACACACGCGCATACTTAATCAAACAGTAAGAATTTTCTCAAAATGTTTTAACTCTTTGCGGACTTGCCATTCTGTCTGTTCCAAACTTCAGCTCCAAAATTAGTGTTTGTCGCAATAAATCAAAGGGGAGGCTCTTGTAACAGCCAATCAGCAGCGAGCCAGAGCACCGCCACAGTCTGAAGAGATTCACATATGTCCACCACCTTTGTCATTACTGTCCATCTTGTTCAGAGATAAGAAGGTTCTTCTTATCAGGTGCATAGGAATTGCCTTGCTTGGCTTATCAGGTTCGGATCAAACATGAATGTCTGGATCTGATGACATTTTTGTCATATTTAGCTGCATTCTTTCCATTTGTATTACAGCTTTGTGATTCATAAAACAACTACAGCTTAACTACCTCCACGCGGCTTCTACAGGAGGCTGAGAAAGGGGCCAGATTCCCAGCTGCAGCCAGTCTGACATGTCCTAGCATGGAGAAGCTGACTGATGAGGGCCTGCAAATCGATCAGTTTCCAGGTGCAAATAACTTTGCACATTCGCTCTGGAACTAAAACCAGACAGGACGGGTCAGTCAATTCAACGTAGTATATCTGAAAGATCTGCAACTCTGAAGAGTTGAAGAGTAGCCTCTACAAGCTGTGGACCCTAGTCATAGAAAGGTCCACATGTGCACGTTAATCTAATTATCAGTTGTGATTTTTACTCAAAAAAATCCCAGAGAAGAAGTGCAGTGTCAAGAGAAATACAACCTTATTGGACTTTTAGAGATTAAATCACTCACACATCTGGGCTAATGTTGCCTCGAAAACACCTACAGAAGCAGCATTCAGCAATTACCTTTCTCACTGCTGAGCTGGTGCTTGTAATTCAGTATTTTTTCTTAGAGTAGAGAGTACATGATTTCTGCCACCATGGCCCAGTTGCTCATGAACGTGGCGGAGTATAAGAGTGAAGATATGTTGGTTCTTGGCTAGAATGAGCAGACGCTTTGCATCTTCAGGCATGGAAGCCTTATTGAGCCGTCCTCCTACTCTTAACAGATCTTCATAAACTTTGGATTTTCCAGATGTTAATGCAACAATCTCATCATGAAATCTCTCCCACTGGCTGAAGTGAACTATAGATGTCTCAGCTTTAATGAGATCATCTGCAGACAAGTTTTGTCCTCTCAATGTGGCTCTAAATTTCTGCATTTCCGCAGCGACAATCTGTTGACGTCCGCTGACATTAGCATGTATTGAATTTAGCCTTTCCTTGCTCAAAGCCAAACAAATCATCTTCAGTTTGAGAATCCATCCCACTGCAATCTTCAACCTTTTCCAGCTGGAAAAGTGAGTGATCAGTTTGTGTGTGGCATTTAAATCATCTTAACTGCATTCACTGTGAAGCTCCTTTTAACTTCTGGATCATCATTGAGATCTGTATCCAAACAGTGCATTGGCCACTCACTTTCTGATTCCCATAGAAACTTTGGACTGTCAATCCATTTTCTTTGAACCAATGTTAAATTTTCTCTCTGGGTATTCCGGCTTCCTCCCACCTCCAAAAGCATGCTGAGGTTAATTGGCTACTCTAAATTGCCCATAGGTGTGTGTGTGAGTGGTTGTCTGTCCGTTATATGGCCCTGCGATGAGCTGGCGTCTCGTCCAGGGTGTACCCCGCCATTCGCCCATTGCTAGCTGGGATCAGCTCCAGCACGACCACGACCCGGTAACCAAAATAAGCGGATTTGAATTTGAATTTGAAAGTGTCCGTTTCGATGCACCATTGCAGTCCCAGAACTCTTTCAGCTGGTAACTCCTCTGTGTCAAAAACCAACTCCATGAAAGTTTTGGCTCTGTATTCCTCTGGAATTTCTGACAGAACTTCACGGCTGTTACTGATCCATTTTGTCAAATGGAAACCTCCTAGCTTGCAGATATCTGTGACGTTCTTGACCATGACCTTGGCATCATCTTCACAAGCCACACTTTTCATCAGATAATCCACATAGAAGTTCCTGGTGATTGTATCCACTACCTCTGCTGCAAAACTGGCCTGGTTGTCATCTGCAGTTTTTTGCAGGGCATAACATGCACAGCTAGGAGAGGAGGTCGCTCCAAACAAATGAACAGTCATACAATATCACACAAATTCCTCCTCCAGGTTCCCTTCCGGCCACCACAAAAACCTAAAAAAAATCCAGATGTACCCTGCCACTCTGGCTTGGTGAAACATTATCTGCACTTTGGCCATGATTGCAACAGGTTCTTGCCTGAATCTTGTCAGGACTCCTAGCAAAGAGCTTGTGAGGTTTGGGCCTTGTGGAAGCTGATTATTCAATGACACTTTGAATTCTGCACCACAATCAAACACAACACGCAGGGTTCTTTTCTCTGGGTGGTATACTCCATGGTGTGGGAGATACCAAACTTTCCCATCAGAGCATTCCAATTGACACTCTGGAACTCTCTCAGCATGTCCCTGTTCAATAACATCTGTAAGAAAGTTAGAGTATTCCTGGTGAAATGCTTGATCCCTCTGTAGTCTCCTCTTCCGCCCCTTTATATGCTGGTTGGCAACAGCAATGTTATTTGGCATTTTTATATGTGGTCTCCTGAAAGGAAGCTTCCTCTCATAATGAGGCTTCCACTATTTCCATGAACCTTTTCTCTTCTATTGACATCTACTCTTTGTCAAAGAATTTCTCATTGAAATGAAGATTGTACTGATTTATCAGCAGCTCTTCCAACCTGTCCACACTGAGCCTGTTAACACTGACAGCAGGGTAGCCACTCTCACTCTGCTCAACATTGTTCTCCTGTAGAGGTCCATTAACCACCCATCCAAGCAGAGTTCGTACTGCATATGGTCCCTCTCCATGACTGTTGATCACCTGCCATGATTCAATTAACTTTGAGGAGATTGTGCCGATGAGCAAATCAACATTAGCATTAATTCGGGGAATCTGCACATCCTTCAAGTACGACCACTTGGACAACTCTTCTTCAATGACGTTGTTATTTGCTGTCACTGGGATTTCCTTTTGGGGTAACATACTTGGAAGCTCAAAAAACTGTGCCAATAAAATCAGATATTTCCAATCCTATTACAATGCAACTTGGAACGGTGGTGTTGTGACCCATTGTACGCAAATGTGTCTTTGTCCTTTTTCCTTTGATGTTCAGCCTTTTCATTCGACTTACAGAGCAGAAATTGTCCATACTTTCTGGATCCAGGAATGCGTATGTTTGGATGATCTTGTTTCCTTTTGTACACTTAACATTAACAGGTGGGATCGAAAGGATGCCGTTACTACCACCGGCCCCTCTATGACCACAAATGGAGACAGCTGTGCCACTCACAGACAGTTCCTTTTACTGATCTTCATCTTTTCCTTGTGCTTTTTCTCCCTGTGAAGAATACTGGGATGACTTTGGTTACAAACTTGGCAAGAAATGCGCTCATTACATTTTTTTCTAATGTATCCTATGCAGAGACAACCAAAACATGCTCCTTTCTCCTTTAGAAAGTCACGATGCATCTTGTTTTTTAGTTGTAAACATTGATTCAATTCATGTCCACATGTACAGTACATGCAGGAAACAAATCTTGATGCTGTTGACACACTTTGTGATTGAGTATGAATGCTTTTCTTGGTTGCATTCATAACTGTTTCCTTAGGCATAAATACAGCAGTTGCAAAACTCTATCATTGGAACTGTGACTTTTGCTGTACCTTTATCTTGACACTTCCTTTATTTACCACCTGAGTGTCTTGGATGTCACCAGAAATTTGGATCACAAATGATTTTGAGTTGGTACTCGATGAGCTTGTCAATATCCTTAAAGTCAGATCTGCAACTTTGGCTTTCAGAAATTTCACATGAAGTTACTCTCCATTTCTCTGATCTGGTAAGGAAGTTTCTGAATGATTGTTTTCATATTAGCCGGCATATTGAGTTCATCCAAATATCTCAAATCATCCAATGCATTGCAACACTCACATAGAAACAATGAGTAAGCCTGCAGCCCTTTAACATCTTCTTCGGAATCCAATTCAAGGTTTTAATAGTTTTTAAATGTTTAAATGGTCTGGCCCCAGCTTATTTATCAGAACTTGTACGGCCTCACACTACTACCAGGGCACTGAGGTCATCAAACCAGCTGCTCCTGGCAGTACCACGGTCCAGGCTCTCCACCCGTGGAGACAGCCTTCTCGGTGGCAGCCCCTAAACTGTGGAACAGTCTACCTCTCCATGTTAGAGCTGCACAGTCTATTGAGCATTTTAAGACTCTACTGAAAACATATCTCTTCTCCCTGGTGTTCAGTCCCTGCTAGGTGTGTATTCTTGGCTCTCTCTCTTTTATTTTTCCTTTTCTAATTTTTTTCTTAAATTGAATTTTTATTACTCTTTTTGCTGTTTTATTTATTGTTGTATGTGTGAATGCTGTTTGTATTTTTATTAACTGTACAGCACTTTGTTCGACTGAGGTTGTTTTAAAAGTGCTTTATAAATAAACTTTGACTTGACTTGACTAAACAGTTAAACAGTCATGCTTAAACAGTCACAACCAATGCATTGGATTTTACGCGCAAAGTCTGTGTGCACACATTTACTCCAAAGGCCATTCAGTGTAGCGCTACACATACCTTGCGTTGGCCGGCATACAGCTGATGACCCGCTTGTCCAATGACCGCAGCTCCAATAGCTCCGATCGCACCAGATGAGGAAGATGAGGAAGATGAAGAAGCATCGTCAATCCAGCGATGTCCTCAGGGGCGGCACAGCAGCCGCAATCCAACCCTGTCCTCAGTGTACAGGCTGCAAAGCGACAGCAAATCCAACGTTGTCCACAATGGAGCAAGTGTTTGACTAATTGTAGTGACCTTTCGCTTCTCAAAAAAGCCACCTCGGTTGCCGGTGAGGTTTAATTAATGACGTGTGCAAACAATAATAATGATGCTTTCCAATGTTCATTTATTACTCACTTCTTTCTCAGTGTAGAGACAGGCACTATTCCCACGGAAACCAACATTAAGCAACAAAATAACAGTCTTTCTTCCAGCGTCTCGTGCATGCAGCAGCACGGTCGAAAACTTTTCCCCTCCAGTGTGTGGTACTCAGTGATCAAAATAAACTCTGTCGTTGCCTTATTGGCAGTACCACGACTCCAATAAGTGGTGAGAGTGTGTCAAAACAACAATAACACATTCACAAACAACTCTCACAACGTCAGAAAGGCACTTTCTGAGCAACATAAGCGTCAATTACATCATTTAGACTATTTCTTGTTGAAAAGAGTGGTTTGAAGTCTCAAACTAACCTTGACAATACAGTTTCATTGCAGGGGAAATCTGGACAATATGAATTCATAAACCAGCTAGGAAATCAATTTTGATAGTAAATCGGCAATGTGCATCCTGTGTTTTCATGTCCAATAAATACATCTGAAATTGTTCACTCTGGCACAGATATGTCACAGAAAAGTGTCAGGTGATTTTGAGCGAAATATGCGGCAAAAACAGCATTCATAGTGTTTCTTGCCAAATACTGTGGATTTTATTGTCAGACTGCCAGTTCACTGAAAATCTTCAGAAAAGCTCTTTCTGGGTGATATAAGCGTCAAAAACATCATTCATACTGTTTCTTGCACAATACGATGGTTTTTATTCAAAGACTCCCCGTTCAATGATAAGCTTCAGAAACGCTCTTTCTTGGGGATTTAGGCGTAAAAAACAGCATTCATAGTGTTTCTTGTCCAAACACTGTGAATTTCATTCTAACACTGCCTGTTCACTGACAAGCATCAGAAACGTTGTTTCTAAGCGAGAGAAGCGTAAAAAATAACATTCATAGTGTTTCTTGCAAAATACTGTAGATTTTATTCACAGGCTTCCACTTCACTGACAAGCATCAGAAACGCTGTTTCTGAGCGAGAGAAGCTTAAAAAATGACATTCATAGTGTTTCTTGCAAAATACTGTAGATTTTATTCACAGGCTTCCACTTCACTGACAAGCATCAGAAACGCTGTTTCTGAGCGAGAGAAGCTTAAAAAATGACATTCATAGTGTTTCTTGCAAAATACTGTAGATTTTATTCAGAGGCTTCCAGCTCACTGACAAGCATCAGAAACGCTGTTTCTGAGCGAGAGAAGCTTAAAAAAT
>CAAKHG010022569.1:0-21678 GCA_901007715.1 Dactylopterus volitans
TTTTTTGTTTTTTTTTTTTAACCCAACAATCTGGAGCACGTTTGCATCCAAATGACCTCTGGACAGATTTTTTTTTTTTTTTGTCCCTGAACCTGCTGTGCCTTGTTTTGCATGGCGGCGGCGGGTGATGTTCGCCAGCCCGTAGCCTCCCCTCCACTCCTTTTTTGCGACTCCACTCAAGAGCTAAACAAATAAGTGGCTCCAGTCTGTCCTTGGTCAAGTGCAGGCCGATTAGAGAAGGACGTGCGGGGCGGTGGGGGCGGAGAGGGATGACCCAGCCTGAGGGAGGGTGGAGGATAAAGACGGAGGGCAGCGGCCTGTTCCTGTTTAGAGTAGATGTCCAGATCCAAGCGGGGATTCCGGGAGTGGAGGACGATGAGAGAGGCGACCGCATGAGACCAGGGCTTCATCTGCCACTTTGAGCAGGTTCCCCAAACGGCAGCGGCAAAGTTCAGCCGTCCTGGTAAGAGAGACTTGGATTACAGGCTGCCTTTGTTTGGGAGCCTTTTGAAAGCTTTTGAATTCTTCTGAATATCCCAAAAAAAAAAAATGAACAAGAAGTTTGACTTTGACGGCACAGAGTCAGGCGGTCTTCATAATGTCCAGTCGCTTTGTTTAAACAGTGAAAATTATTATTATTGTAACTGGATAGAAATACTGACAGATAAAATGAGGAGCATTTTTGCAATTATATGTTGATTTAAAAAAAAAAAAAAGATTCAGGACTGAAGCATTTAATTTTTTTTTGAAACATTGTCAGTTCAGTTTGAGTTTTTTTTTTTTTGGTGAAACAGAGGCATCTCCTCCCTCCAGGGGGCAGTGTTGTCAGCAAAAGGACCTGCTTTCGAAGCCGCGCGCCCCCTCATCACTCCTCACGGGAACTTTTTTTATGCAGTAGTCAGCTGATTAATGATTTAAATAGATGACTGGTGCTCCGGAGATATTAGTTAGCTGCAGGTTAAATCAAACTGGAATAATGAAACATTGCGTATCCCCCTTTGCGGCATGGTAGCAGAGATGTTGGAAGCCCTAAAAGGGGCTTTGGTGGTATTTAGGAGAAGAATGCCATAAAACGAACCCAGATACGACCGTCTTGATGCCTGATGATAAAAAAAAAGCGATTAAAGGCAACAATCGGGGCAGTAAATCTTAGGAAAATGTCTGTGTTCAAGTCCATCTGCCAGATTTCTACCCTTTTTTTTTTTTTTTTTTTGGGAGGGTAGCAAAGGCGCTCCGCAGCACAGAGGGTGTGTGAGCTACGGCTCTGCCTTTCGACTGCGTGTGTGTCGGTTGTCGTCCTGTCGAGGATCCTGTCAGACCTGCAGATTTGCAGCCCTGTTTTGATTTCTCTCAGGAGTCGTCTGGCGTGACGGCGAAGCCTTTCTGGAGAGCAGCTTGCAGGAGAAACGCTGGAATCAGATAAAACGCATTCCTGCAGAGGCACAGCACCCTGCACTCTCAAACACACACACACACACGTGCGCACACACACTGTTCTCCATAGTTGCTCTCTTCCGCAGAGATCAAGCGATGAGCTACTGACAGCTATTTTCAAACACGGCTAATCCGGGTAATTTGACGAGCAGAAACGCCGCATCTGCAGGTCCCAGCTTCTCCAATACAATCCATCCAATTTGCTTTTTTTGAGCAGAAATGAATGTTTTTGCTTTTTTACCGCCCTTTCAAACAGAAGCAGCATCTCTGAAGACGCTGCTGTGGAGAGTTTTGACGTTAACCATTTCTCATTTTTACGGATGTTAGAAGCACATTTTTCCTCTACCACAGCTCGCAACGCGTTTAAACTCTCGGCGAGCGGCGCGAGCGGCACGCTTGGCTACATATGTTGCACAGATGTCTGCCATCCAGATCTTTTTTTTTTTTTTTTTTTTTTTGTTTTCTTCCGGAAGTCATTTTATGTTTAGATATTGAATTTTGCTCTCTAAATAACAAGAATCCTCAGTTTCCACATACTTGCGCAAGCTTTGGGCCTGAGAGAGGGAGAGAGAACGAGATAGGAGAAGGTCGCATGGAGGAATGAGTGATGGCTATGGATAGCGTAATGACAGGAGCATGTGTATAATTTGGTTTTTTGATTTCCATAATTACAGCTCTTAATTGAGCAAACGCTTGCTCCTCTCGAACGCTGTGTTTATCTTTTGCGCACGAGGCCTGCGGACGAGGAGCAGCGCGGGGTTTGAGAGCCGGAGCGCCAGGAATAACCCGGCGTGTGATTATGCTGCAAACATGGCCGACTGAAGGCTGACTCATCCACTTTCTTTGGGTGGTGGTTGTTGTTGTTGTTGTTGTTGTTTTGTACGTGTGAAGAAACATTCGGGATCCTGAAGCGCTTTTGGTTTCACTTCAAGAAAAGCGGGTTTTTGCCAGTTCATTTTTAAAGGTTTCTGATGGGCTGGCGTGATGGAGCCATATGTAACGGAGCAGTGTTTTCTACTGGGAAATTGGGAGTGCAGCGCGATTGGTCAGCAGCCTCAATGGCACGAAGGCCGCAGTTCTCCTCTGGTTACAGTTTTTAATTTTTGTCCGAAACTCGGCTCGATTCTTATGTTTCGTGCCAATTAGCGAACGTTGTCGGATCAAATTCATTTATGAAGCGCATTTAAAAACGACGACAGTCGACCAGCATGGCGTAAAGTGCAATCGCAACACCAAAAAATGCAAAGACGGAGACGAAAATTTTGATTGTGTCTTTTTTCCCGTCGTCTTTTGTATTTTCTTTATGCTTTATTCTTAATCTCTTTTCTAACTGGTTTGCACTTTTTACTATTTGGTGTTGATGGTGTGCTGGAAAGCTAATTTCCCCGAGGGAACCCTCCTTAGAGACTGATAAAGTATAATTGAATTGAAAAAGGCGCCTGTTAACAAATGAAATGTTAAAATGCTGCTGGCATGAAGAGTTAAAAGGCAAGGACGGGATTTTTAAGCGGGCAGCGTCGCGGCCGGCTGGATATTTGCGATTCGGCCTCAATTCTGTTTCAGAGGCAGGTAGAATGTTAGCATGCTAACGCTGCTAAAACCGCGGGAAACGATTTAAGGCTAATTATGTCCCGGCGCTCTTGGAGGCCGCCGCCCTCGCCAGTCGATTTTTAGCGCGGTCATACATTCAGTCTCGACTCCGCCCCTCCGTGTCGCCGCCGCCGCCGCCGCCGCGGCTCCATTCCTTCAAAAACGCATCACAACAACAAAGCCGCCCCCACGTGTGGTTTGTAGCACAGCACCCGCGAGCCGGAGAACCCGTCTTGCACGGAAGCGTTTCCACTTCGCGCGCACGCGACAGCGGCAGAAGCAGCATCTGTGCGGGGGGGCGGAGTCGAGTGGGAAGGCAGTGCCGCCACGGCGAGCCTCCGCGAGCGCCGGGACATAATTAGCCTTTAATGGTTTCCCGTGGTTTTAGCAGTGTTAGCATGCTAACATTCTACCTGCCTCTCAAACAGAATTGAGGCCAGCTCGCTCAAACCTCTCTTGTATGACCAGGCTAAATTGACTGGCGAGGGGGCGGCGGTGGCGGCGGTGGCGGCGGCGACGGTTGTCAGTGAAAAAGTATCTTTCCTCCACCCAGTGCGTCCCGTAACACCAGTGTTTTCATTGGTTAAATGGGGGAGGGGGGGACTCTCCCAGCATCACCAGCATGTCGGCACGCTCGCGTTAGCAGCCTGATGTAAAAATCCATCAATCATCCTCTTTCTTGAACTGCCTCCAACTTTGCCGCGGGGAAGCGCTGCCGATTTTAAGTGGACGGCGTCGCACGGATCTAAAATCTCAAAAGCTTCCTCCCTGCAGCGCCGCCTCAGCACGCCTCGGCTCTTGTTCTCCCCCCGTCCTCCTCCGAAGCGCCAACGCCACCCTCCCGGCAGCGGGGACCGTAAATCGGACCGCAAAATCCCCTCAGCTGACTTTCTCATTCCTGCGAGTCATTCCCCTCTCGCGGGGATAATTGAGCGGCTTTCCTCCGCCCGGGCTCAGCGGGATCCCGCAGGACATCAAAGAGGTAGAAGGCCCCCGTTGCAGGATGGGGAGGTGGGGGGGGGGTCAGCGCCTCAGCTGGCGCTGCCAAACGGTAGTGGGCGTCAGCGGCGAGACGTCCGGCCCTCCCCGCCCGGGCCGCGTCCTGGCCGCAGCCTGGCGCAGCAGCGCCCCCCACACCACCCACACTCCAAAGCCCCGAAGGCATCTGCTAATGAGGGCCAGACGCAGAGCCGGGGGGGGGCGACAGGTAGCCCCGGCTGGTCCCGCCGCCGCCGCGCCGACAGTCCGCAGCGCCGCAATCAAGCTCGTCGGACGACACCTGCGCACAATCATCTCAAAGAGCCACGGAAAATAGAAATAAACGCACCAAGTTTTTTTTTGTTTTTTTTACTTCCTCGCGAATACCCACGCTTTTTTTTTCTCCCCCCGTTACAGCTGCAGCTTTTTTACTAGAGGAAAAAAACAACCCTGCTGCAGGTTTGCAGCCTGTAAAGCCCCCCACCCCTCCGCCCCGCCTTCTTAACTTTACGTGCTGTTTACCGTTGACACACCAGTTAGAAAACTTGAGCTCGGAATAGCTTGTTTTGTCTCCGGCGCGCCGCATCCTGACAAATCTAATGCTTTTTTTTTTTTTATTATGGCAAGAATAAAAAGCAGCTGTAGACACGTGAAAGTCATCGTGTATGACGACGCGTCGCGGTGCTGATTTGGCGCACGCAACTTCCGTGTCCACTTACAGAACCTTTTACATTTCTAGATGTCAGGATTTCCCAAGCGAGCGGCATTTCTAACGCCGACTCATTCCCGTCTGACGCTTGCGGCTAATAAATCCATGCAGGCCTTTGCTAACGACCCCAGAGTTCGTCGAGCTTCCCGGCGTTCACAATGAGCAGCCGCTTTCCGCTGTAAACTTTACACGGAATCTTTTACAAACTTGTCAGGCGGCAACAAAAACGCTATTTAAACTGCTACAGTTTGGTGATTTTTTTTTTTTTTTCTGTCAGCTGATGCGTCATTTCTGAAAATACTTTATCTGTGCATTATTTTTTTTTGATTATACAGCCACTTGATACAGTTAAGTAACTTTAAACGTCAATTTGGTATTTTGTTGGTGTCTAATGGTCTATTATTAATCTTGGTGAACAAACCGTTGATTTTTAGTTACTTGTGTGCATGAATTGGTGTGCGCAATTATGCTTGATAAATGAACTCGTGTTAAACTTGAACTTTTTGTTGTCGAATGACTAAATCATATTCTCGACGTTCTCCTGTGAGGTTGCCGGTGTTGTTTTGGAGGGCCGCCACCCGTTCCGCTCCATTTCACTAGTCTACAGGAAGCGCACTGAGAGTGACTGTAAAATGTGTAAAAATGGGCTTTGATGAAGCACATTTGTCAGAGTTTGTAAGAGATCCACGCAGTATTTTTGTTTTTCCTGTTGTGGCCGGAAGCGTCGTGTTTTCAGGTTCATCCATCCGTGCATCTGCCCCATTCTGGTTCATCTTTGGGCATAAATCACACGCACTGATGACAGAATATCAGATAAATATCTAATTTTATGAAATGAGGAAGTGATGACTTTTTTTTTTTTAAACTTTTAATTATAAAGAATATATTTAATATGATTCTTTGAAAGTCTTCACTACACATTTATCAGCCAGGACATTAAATCCACTGCACGCTATCCTGAAAGTGTCCCTAATATTCTGGCACCTTAATGCATATGAGTGGTGATGACCAAAATATTAGGGACGCCTCTCGGTACAACCCGGTCCAGTTAAACGGCATCACAAATTATAGTCCCAATAACAATCGCTCGTTCGATTCAATAAAAAAAACAACAACATAAAACTCCCAGAAGGGAGATTTTAAGCTTTGGCATTACATTCTGTGGTAGACATGCAGTGGACGTGGTGCTGCGGCTGATGGGTGCACGCCACGGACAGACATGGATGCAAACTGCAACCCGACTGGTACGACCGTGATGCAGAAATTCCAGTTTGTCTACAAGGAAAAGCACCTTCCAATTCCCTCACTTTGTCTCCTCCGCGCTCCTTTGATCAGCGGTGCCTCCTTTTTTTCTTTTTTTTTTAATGTTATTACTATTGTAATTTTTGTTCACGAGCCGTCGGCTCTTCCTGTAGCTTTTGAACTTCTCAACCACTGGTGGACAAGTTATTTATAGTTTTTTTTTATTGGATCCAGAATTATACAGAATTCGGTCAGAATCGGCAAGTAATGAAGAAATTTTTTTTATTTTTTTTCATCACTTGCTTTTAAGTGTGCATCTGTTTTTGTTTCTTGCGTGATGCACCCTAATGAATTATACATGGCTGTCTCCTCGCACACACACACACTCACACACACACACACCTCTCTTTGAAGAGGAACCTGACCTGGGTTGGCTATAAATTTGTTGGACGTCAACCTGCAAGTCTCGTCGCACGGCCGCAGACTGAAGGCTTAATGTACATGTTTCATATTTACATGGCGGCTGAGAAGCGGCGAAGCAGGTTGTTCTGGTTTGTGTCAGCTCGCGACTTTGCCTTTTTTTTTTTTTTTTTTTTGAAATGGATATAGTGCTCAAGCGTGTGTGTGTTATTGGCCCGCGAGCTCGGCTTAGGGCAGACCGGGGCGAAATCTGTCGGCTGTCTTCATGAGGGTGAGTTATTTTTCCTTTTTGTTCCAACTAAATGGGAAGTTTGTAAAAAGCTCTGTGGGCTGCGGAAGGTCGTGAGCGGCTAGACGACAAGTTCAATACACTAATAGACTTTATACTGCAAGTACAGTATTTGTACATGAAAGTAACAGGGCCGAATGTTGTCGCCAAGGCAACTTATTGATTAACAAGGTAAGAAATGGATTGGGTTTTTTTCCAGCGTGATGGCTCTCACGTCGGCCGTTTGGTTTGAGGTTTTTGGTGGTGAAGCGTCGCATTTGACGCGCCTGCCGATTTGACGCGCCTGCCGATTTGACCTTTTTTTTTTTGGCGATTTTGACCCAATTGGCAATCGTAAACAAACCAAGTCTCTCCCGACTCATGAGGAAGTGAGTGTGAGTAGGATAAACACACAATATAAGGCCTGACAGCTAAATTTAACAGAAAAAAACTATATAAAGTAGCCAATCATCGACCATATGAGGCCCAAAGCTCTGAATGTTGCAATTATTATTGGGGCCTGTAACTAATTTAATCGATTCATCAGTTTTTCTGTCTATAAAATGGTGGAAAATGCCGATCAGCCCAAAATGACGCCCTGAAATTTTAATCTAGTAGCCAAAGAAGAAGAAGCTGGAATCTGGAATTTTTTTTCAAAATGATTGCACATTAATCATTTGACAACTTTAAGTGAGTAAATTGACAAAATGTCTCAGTTTAACTAATGACTGACATGACTTTAAACAGAAGGTCAACTGTACCGTCAAAGATTTGAATTAAACCTAACGACGCCAGTTTTATTTTGAAACTCCTGGGTCGGCGTTGACCTCCCGCCCTCAGCCGCCCAAAGACGGACGCCGCCGCCGCCGCCGGTTAATGTGCAGCCGAACGTCCTCTACGCTGCGCCGCCGCCGCTCAGACCAGCGCGTGACCGCGGGTAATCGGCCGCACCGTCCTAGCACGCGCGTCTTTACCTGCGGGCGTGGCGGAGGGCGCCGTCTCCACCACCGCCGCCGCCCGCCGCAGGCCCCGAGTCCAGTTTCCCCTTATAGCGCGGGGGAGGGGGGGGGGGTGTCGTCTGGCTGTCATCTGAGGAAGCCGTCTAATCTTAGCCGTGAAACCCATCCGTCCGTCCGTCCGTCGCCGAGGGGCTGCTGGGCGGCGCCTCGGGTGGGAGGCTGGCGCGCTCACTCGTGTTCTCCACCTGCGTGTCGCGGGAGGAAGTTGGAATGAGAGTCGCAGGTGAGCTGCATGTGCGCGTTGTCTCGGGTTCGGACGTAGCTAAACACTGGTCTCGGTGGTGTTTATGCATGGGAGCTCCTGCAGACCCCGGACCTGCCGTGTCCCCCCCACCCCCTCGCTTTCCTGCGTGTTATCTCGACCCCTGAGTGCTGGAATTGCTGCCTTGGAGGTTTTGATATAGAGTCCAAGACCGGATTTGCCTCGGCGCCGCCGCCTGAACTCGGAGCTCACGCATGTCAACGCTTTTTTTTTTTTTTTTTTTTTTGAAGCGAGTCCGCCCAGTTTTACTGACTCGCTTGGCAACGTGCGGCTGGCTCGCGTGGAGAACTCGCCGTCTCAGTCAACACAGTCGTGGATTAAGAGTTCCTCAATATGTTGATCATTAACTGGCTGTGTGGAAGAAAGTTTAAAGAGGGGAGGGAGGGGGGAAAAAAAATTAAAAACCTCGGGGAGGAATTTTTATTGTTTTGACTAGTTCGGTTATTTATGAGCCTTTATTGATCATTGTGGGCTCTTCATGAAACAGTATGCCATTGTTTATTCATTTTTACCGATGAATGCGGTAGCCCTGCCATGAATCCTCCCTTTTTAGGAGTTTTATTTACTGCGTTTTCGAGGGGCGTTGAAATATTTGCGTGATTGTTACTGGTACTGTAATTCGTGAGGTTTCTGAACCGCACCGGGTCACACTGAGAGGCGTCCTCCCCCCCCAACAAATATGAGCACGTATGATGAGCGTAACTGACTTCATCTCAGGATCCCCCCCCCTTCACTTCCTCTTTCAGGTGTGTGTGTGTTTCCCGGCGGCCGATGGAACAGGACACCTGGGAGATGTTTGGTCAGTCAAACCCGTGCCTTGATTTGCATGGAGTGCTTTTTAATCACCTGTTGCCGAGTCATGTTTGTTAGAGGCAGTTTAAACTCTGGATGCGGTCCCAGGAGCATTTCTTTGCCATCTTCCTCATTGAATTCTCAAGACGAGACGCGGGACTGCTTTTTGTACGCGGCCGCGGTCTATTTGGAGGTTGGAAGGATTCGGCGGGCTCTAACCGGTGGCCGTGCCCCCCCACCCTGTATCAGATGTGCGAGAAGCGAGCCGGTCTGGAAGAAGGGCGGTCAGGATTTAGACGCGCGACTCGAAGGCGTCGCTTTGCTGCTTTATATGGGTGCAAACAAGGAGTTAACGCGCGCGGCGGATGAGCCAAAGCTCGCTAAGGCGACTACAAACGGCGACCTTTGAAACGTGCCCTTCAGCCCCCCCTTTTCCCCACCAAGCGGCACACCTATAGGTCCGGTTGTGTTGGGTTTTTTTTTTTCTTTCTGTGACAAACATCCTGCATTTTACACTCTGCATATATTTGCGTGCAACACGGCGCCGTTTGAGACGCGATGTCGCGCTACTTGGCACGCTGGGGTGATGCCAAACCGGACCGGAACGTCACCGCGGTCGGATTCAGCTCGATGGACTTCATGCTATTCACATGCACATGACTTGAGATCATAATGACCGCTGTTTGCAGTGGGTTCATATGGTGGGAAGTTTTCTAGATATTTTGAGGTTTTAAGGTTAAAAAGGCAGGAAAAAAACATGCAAATGAGGTTTTTGCAAATGAGATTTTTAATATTAGTTGCGCAACAGCGTTTGCGTTTCCGTATGACTGATAATTGGTGGCAGCTTGTCCCGTTTTGCTGTGAAGGACCTCTTGAAGGGCCTCCTCTAAGACCACCAGGGGGCCTAGATCCCACTTTGGGACCTGAGGTCAGTCGTCTTGTTACAACAGCCCTGGAAATAGAGTGTGAAGTCACCAGAGTTTGTAAAAATGGCCCGGCCGAAAAGGACTTTTGTGAAACCATCTCTGCTCGTTGATCTCTGTGGCCCAGGAAGGCAACTCTTTTTTTGCCTTTTTTTTTTCTTTTATATAAGAGAATAGCTCTTTTGTTGCCGCTCCATAATGTTTCCATTGAGCATGCCTGGAGCAGTGCACACAGGACCTCTATGTTCCTAAAATGTCAGAAGCAAACACACCTGTGGAAACGCAGAGGTCAGCGCCGTCTGTGCCGTGAAGTGGGGCTCCGGCTCCCTCGAGAGAAAGGTCTTTGTGGAACAGATGCTTGTCTTTAGCAGACCCTTGATTTGCTTTGACACACTTCAGAGCCTTTTTTTTCTTTTTTTAAAAACTCTCCTAGCAAGCATACACCAATCAGCCATAACATTACGACCACTGCATGTTCACCATAGAATATAATGCAGCAGCCCTGCAATAAATTCTCCCTTCAGGAGGAGTTTTGCGTTGAATTTTGATTCTAAGTTTTGAAGGTTTGTTATTAGGACTGTTTTTTGTGATGCTGCTGTGTATACTGGTATATACCGAGAGGTGTCCCTAATATTTTGTCACACCAATTTATACGAGTGGAACGACCAAAACGGACCCAATAAAAATTCAACACAAAACTCCATCAGGGGAGAATTAATTGCAGGGCTGTTTGTACTGTGTTCTGTGGTAAACATGCAGTGGTCGTCATGTAATGGCCGATGGGTGCGCGCGCTCACTCGGCAGGTCCTGGTAGCCGTGACGACGCGAGGAGCCACGGCGTTGAGGAGATGATCGAAGTTGGATTTGTGGCGGAAAATGAGTTGCCGTTTTATTTTCAAAGCGAAATTTACAGTCTGTTGTTGGCTGGTTAAGGTCGCTGTGATAATGGAATGAAGCGATTTATCAGTTGGGATCAATTACCAGAATTACCTCATTTGTCAGCTAAAATCCTAAATGTTTCTTGAGGTCTCCCAAACTGCTTTTGGGAATTGTAATCAGCTTATTTGACTTTTGTTTTTTTTCCACGTGTCATAACAGTGTCACGCTGTGTGCGCGCGCGCGTGCGTGTGTGTGTGTGTGTGTCGGCTTGTGACTGATGGTGTCATTGTCTGCTCTTGTGTGTCCGGTCTCAGATTGCAGGTTGCATGACAGCCTGGACTTGACGCATGGCCGTTGCATGACTCCAGCAGGCCTTGTTGTGGGACTGAGAGCGCACCGCTGCAGCCATGGCGCAAGCCGTGCACGTGAACGGCAACGGCCCAGGTAACCCTGCTATATTATTTCATCACACACACACACACACACACACACACACACACACACACACACACACACACCTCTTTTTTTTTTGATGGTGCACGTACAGCACGTACCTTTTTGATTTCTTTTTTTAGCTGTTTATGGTCTTCATCAGAACACTTTATTGAGGGAAATTACTTTTGGTGCAGATACTCCTTGCATGAGTTAAGCATAAAGATAAGTCCATCAAAGATAAAAATAATAATAAAAAAATAAAATAATGATAACAAAATGAATTAAGTAGTAATTTTGTATTTTAAATTTGTTTAACCTTCATTTTTTATTTTATTGTATTTTATTCTTTATTTTGGTTTTAATTTTATTCATTTTATTAATTTAAAAAAGTAAAAAAAAAAAAATTAGACCTTGAACTGTCATTGGCAGCTTATCAAGTGTGAATCACCACGTTTGCGCTCAGTGGGATGGAGGCTGGTGAAGCTGGTCACACACGTCTGATAAAGTTAGCTCCACATGCCCTCACCTCGGGTGTATTTGTACCCGGTGAATTCTGGGCGCCGCCTGAACAATATGTGCTTATGCTGTCCAAATTTAAAACTGAGCCGCATAAGGACGCGATGCGGCTAAAAGTGGATTCAGGTGTTCAGTTTCAGGGCTTTCGGGCAAGTGTGTGTGTGACCGCCCGGCTCGCCCCAGTCGCCTCGGCTTCTCTCGCCGCAGCTTTAAAATTGCAGAAAAACTGATTATTTTCGATACGTGACTGGTTCTCTGTCATCCTGGAGACACTCACTGGACTCGCATCAGTGGTCGCGTGATAAAATAACATTTGCCTCACTGAGAAACTGAGAGTTGTTACTTTCTGCAGGACCTCTTAAAGATGGTGTTTCTCAGATCCCAAAAAAATGTCTACTACATGCTTAGACTTCCTGTACTGCATTATCAGACTTCCTGTATTACATGCTCAAACGTCCTGTACTGCATACTCAGACTTCCTGTACCACCTGCTTATACTTGCCGTGCTACATGTTCATACTGCACAAATTACATAATCGGACTTAATGGACCATATACTCAGGCTTCCTGTGCTACATGCTAGGACTTCCTGTACTACCTGCTCATACTTCATATACTACCTGCTCATGCTTCATGTACTACATGCTTGGACTTTCTGTTCTACATGTTCAAACTGCACGTGTTACATGTTCAGACTTTCTGTACTACCTGCTCATACTTCATGTACTACATGCTTGGACTTTCTGCTCTACATGTTCAAACTACACGTGTTACATGTTCAGACTTTCTGTACTACCTGCTCATACTTCATACACTACCTGCTCATATTTTATGCAGTACATACTCAGACTTCCTTTGCTAAATGATCAGACTTCCTTTACTACCTGCTCAGACTTCCTGTACTGCCTGCTCATACTTCATGTACTACATGCTTGGTACTTTCTGTGCTACATGTTCAAACTGCACGTGTTACATGTTCAGACTTCCTGTACTCCATGCTCGGACTTCCTGTACTCCATGCTCGGACTTCCTGTACTCCATGCTCGGACTTCCTGTACTGCTGTACTGCCTTTTTAAATCAACTATACTCTTTAAGTATAGCAGACAGTTCATACAAAGGTCGACAGCTTGACACATTTTGCGCTAACTGGAGGGGAAAATCACGGTACAGTTGACATTGCACATCCTGTTTTCAAAACAAAAGCACCACGCTTGTCGTTTAATGATGAGAGTTTTATCTTGGAAACGAGCAGAAGGGGCAGACCTTTCTCCCCCTTCCGGCTTCACGTCGTGTCCAAACGGGCTTCACTCGAGGGAACTGATGACAAATTGGAAATTCATATGGTGACTATTTTTTTTTTTTTTTTTTTTTTGCGAAAAAGTCTCTGAAGTTACAGAGTAACAGTTTTTCAAGTGAAAAGCACCATCTGGCTCAGGAACTAAGACTAATAAAAATGCCTCATGGGGCAGTTGCGTATGTCCAGTATGAATAAATCCATATGGCGAAATTCTTGCTAATCTAGTATACATTACAAAATTCACATACAGTTAAAACAAGATCACGGGGACTTGCGGGAACGTCAAACGTTAATCCAACATGAATGTTCCTCTCGTCCGAGCCACCTCGTTGTGCGTCTGCGGGAGGTACTTGCACAAGAGAGCAGGGGAGAGACGCTGAGGTTTTTTTGTGTGTTTTCCACGCTGCAGTGTGAAATGAAGGCCGTCATGCTAGGCAGGCGGAGCTCTGAACACACGCGCACACACACACACCTGCAGACAAATGGCGTTCCCGCACAAGCTAACGGGGGGGAGGAGGTGAAGCTGCTTTCCTCCAAATCCCTCCTGGAATGAGGAGCATGCACATCGTCGGACATTTGCGTCTTCAGGGTCGCTCTTCCCCGCCATGTCTGACACGACGCCTCAACTGTGCGGAGATTTAATGAGCTTGTCCCCCCCACCCCCCCCAAAAAAAAAAAATTCAGTTCAAAGGCTACAAGCTGACAAGATAGTTTTACTGTCCAATTTCACAGAAGCTCGAAAAAAATGCGCAGGAGTGCTACGCTAACGCCGCTAACCTCCTCCTCCCCCCCGACAAAGGGTAAAAATAGCTTCCGTGCAGTGCTGGCGGTGAACATGCCGACGTGGTCACCTGCTGCGGCAAAAGAATTTTTTCGCGATGCCTCAGCGCCGCAAACGTCGTAATTCTTGGTCTAAATTGCGAGGTTGGTCAGCAGGTATTTTCAGTGTTGGGATGAAACGGGCGCGGGTGACTTTTTCAACATATTTCGTACATTTTGGCCAGGATAAATGGGGCAATATGATATTAAAAATGTATGAAATGCAACATTCATGCAGTCCCATGCCTGCTAGATATCGACCGTTATTGTTTAGAGTCTCTTGTCTAGTATGAAAGTGCATCTCTGAAAGCAGAGAACTGGTGACTGAGCCAAGACTCGCTTGTTTTGACTTCAGCTTCATCGATCCAGAAGTGTTGATGGCTTTCTCGATCGCAGTCGTATTCATAAAACAATACTCATAACAAATATCTGGTATTTCCAGACTGGCAAAGTCTGGTCACTGAGTATTCAGTTAGGAGATGTGATTGTAGTGCATGAACCGCTGTTGTTGCTATGATTATAGTATTTATATATGAGATAAATCTTAGCTTTTATTATACTCGCCATTAAAGTTTCTCGATTTGTTTCTAAACAGGACTTCTTACGCAACGACCTCCCAACGACTGTCGCGGACACTTCCGTGTTCACGTTTCCAAACGAGACCTCGCATGATGACCGACCGGCGGTACAAGCAGACGTTGCAATCACTTCAAAAACAAAAGCTTCAGCTTTTTTAGTTTGCAGAGAGATTTTATTTTAGATCTGTTTTTAAGAGGGTAATACAAAACAATCCAACCCTCCCGCCGGCTGCCCACAGCCTCTTTTCGATGGGCTAAATAGCAGTGCCGTGTAATAATAGCATCAACAATTACGATGCACTTTCAAGCGACTGGGAATGTGAACCGTGCGCGTTAGTGTGCCGCCAGTGGGCCCTAAAGTAGAAAACGCCATAGCGCCGCAACCGTGGGTTCCTCACGCTTGACTTGAACCAGAAATCCCGGGCCGAGGCTGAGTCATGGCCCGGGAGACGACGGGACCGGACCTGATGCGGACAGAAACCCCCAGAGAGCAGCAGCGGCCGGCGGCGGCCGATTTGGGTTTGACCCCCCCGCCCCGCTGCTCTTTCAAACCCAATGAGGTGGTTTAAGTTTCTGCAGCAGCGACGAACCCAGCTGCCGCTTAAAATGCACCACAGTGGTGATTCTCTCGTCGGGCCCCATTAGTCACCTTCCTGTTTTGTTGATATTAAGAGTGTGTGCCAGCGAGGAAGGGTCTTTGTGGTCTAAATGGTATAATTGTTTGACCGCATTCACTCAGTTTTGACCGTGCCGCGCTGTCGCTGTCCTGACACGGCAGCGTGGATCTGGTCCAGTTAAGCGTGACTGGGTCTCAGTGTGCAGCAATTGGCTCGTTGTCAGCGTCTGAAAGGTGCCTTCAGAGAAGCCAGCCAATCAGAACGCTCCTCTTGTTTGGTGGTATCAGTAAATGTACAAGTGGGAAGGCGAATTAGTTTCTCCATTGATATGCTGGTGTTTATAGGGATGGCTCGAGGAACGCATCGGGAAACTGCTGCACCAAAGAGCTGAAAACGCATCTTTGAGTAGTTGGTGGGAGAAGACGCATCACTGGATCTGCTATGCGAAGTAAATGGAGAAAAACCTGAATCATCTCGGTACCCTTGTAGTGAAAAGAAATGTCCATATGATGATGTGCATGTGCTGCGAAGGGAAAGGGCGAGACGCTAGCCAGAGAGCAAGCTAACGAGCTAACCGGGAGCTTGGAGAAGCATGTTGCTCTGCAGGCGAATGCCAGTTAGTAGAGGCGGTGGGGAGGTGGGAGGTCGGTCGGCTGTGGAGTTGCATCCAAGCCATTTATAGGAAATTGTTTCAAGAAGAAGAAAAAAAAAAACCCCAAAGTCTTAAACTGCTGGAGGTTCATTCGAAGTGCCAGGAAGCCGAGAGAACAATAATCCAGGATCATTTGTCCAATTGGGTTAAACTACTTCCTCACGGATGACGAGCAGTGAAAACACAGACAAAAACAAACCATGCTAATGCTGCCAAGCTAACCACTGGTCTACACCCCCGAAAGCCTGAAGATTAAGCGACAGGTATTTTATAACTGGATTTTATAACTGGTCAAATTTGGTTCGTTCAAGCGTACGAAGTCCTAAGATATTTTTGCTTTAGTTGCGGATTAGCAAAGCGCTGTTCGCCGGATCTTAACCAGCCCCGCCGTCTTTGACATGCCTGTTGTTGTTTTCCCTTCGCCGTCTATGAGAGAACTCCGAGATGGGCCTGAGTTTTCCAGGCCGCCGCCTCCGTGTTAGCAGAGGAAGCTCAAACATTTCCTCCTGCCAGCATCATGTCCAGAGTCGGGGCTGTTGGACTTGGCAGCGGCGACTGGCCGCGGCCCCGCGACTCTCCAGACGAAGCTAATAGTTCACAGCCAGTAGCTGCGATCCGTCTCCTAGTCAGGGAAGAAAAAAAAAAAAGGGGGGTGGCGGAGGGGAGGCTGGAATGTGCAGCACTTATTGTTTTTTTGTTTTTGTTTCCTGGGTTTTTATAAGGACGGATGTGTCTCACTTTTCTCTGTGGAGCTGCAGCAGTTTGAGGCGTTGGATCAAACACCAGCCCCACTTTTCTTGTGAGTAATTAGGCGTACAGAGCTCGCAGGCAGAGCCAGGAAATACCAGGCTGGTTGAGCGGGAAAAGGACGTGTGTGTGTGTGTGTGTGTGTGTGTGCGTGCGCGCGTGTGTGTTTTTACTGGACACTAGAATCCCCTCCACCCAGATGTTTGCATCACGCTTTGCGCTCTTGTGCAAGTACTTCACTTTTATTGGACCAGTGCGACAGCGGAATGTTTCAAATAAATTTGCAGTTTTCAGAGGAAACGTCTTATGAAAATCGGGGCTCAGGGGTGCCATGTTTGTTTTTGTTTTTGTTTTTTTCCCCCTCCGTCAAACATGGACGTGCGCAAAGATGGCCGACAAATGGGGTTGCAAAGGGAAAAAGGAACGGGTCTGGTAAATTTTGGGAAAATTTCCATGAAAAGTGAAGCCGGGGAGTTTTGGAAATGTTCCAGATTGGAAACTTTTCATGGGAATTATAGGAATGTATGGGGAATTTATGGGAGTTAACTGGAAATTTGGGGTGATTTCAACAAACTATGATGGGGAAGGGGCCTGTCAGCGAGTGCCTATGGGGTCCGGTCAGGTCCAGCCCGAGGCAGCGACAGGGGTCCGTCCTCCAGGCCCACCACCTGTAGGAGGAACCATATTGGTCTGGTGCAATGTGGATCAGATGGCAGGCCACTGCTGCCCCCAAGACCCGGACCCGGATAAGCGGAAGACGACGAGCCGAGATATTTAAGTTACCCGTTAAGGGCCGACCTTCGGTTTAGTAAATTTCCTGGTCATTCCCACATATTCCCGTTAATTGCCATATATTGCTGCCAATCCCCACTGAGTGTTTCCATTCCTGGAATTTTGCAACCCTGCCGACCAACAGTAGACTTTATTTTAATAAGAAGGCATCAAACATAAATGTGTAATTGAGTTTGTCGATGTGGATGACAGGAAAGAACCTCGGCGATTTACATCCTTTCAAAGTGATGCAGCTTTGTTAGCGTTAAGCCCATGAAGATCAGAGCTGGCCCTGGTCCAGCTGTAGATGAAGGTGGTCCATCACAATCTTCAGATGTCCTCCAAAACTCTTGAGGGATCTCCTCCGGTCGGTTGAGCGAACTCCGCAGCATTCGCCCGGTTTTAGCCATGGAGGAGCAGTAGGAGGAGGAGAAGGAGAGTGCGATTTAACGCGTCGCTCCAAAAGCTCCCACAGCTGTTCGGCGGTGGAGGTCCGGTGACCGTGAAAGCCGGAGCAGATGCTCCCCACCATGCGCCGTTCCATTTAAGCGGCGGCGAGCCTGTGAGAGCTGGAAGGAGTCATTCAGACACGTTCTACCTTTTTTTTAGTTGCGTGTTGGATTTTTAAGTTTTAATTTGGAGCTGAAACGGTGGAAACCCGTCAGCGGCTACTTTTGATCATCGGTTAATGGATTAAACGACCACAACTTCAGTTTCCCGCTTGTCAAATGTGAATATTTGCTTCTTTTTTCCTGTTGGACAAACTTAAATTTTGTGCTGCGGCTGATGATTTCCGGACCGATTCATTTACTTTTCTTAATTGATCACTGTTTTTTCCATTTCCCAAAACAATTAGTGTTCAGTCAACAATACAAAAAAGAGGGTTAAAACCAAAAAACAATGCAAAACAGTGACACAAAATTGCGAAAAGTGGCAAATTTTGACATTTGAAAAGCTGAAACGAGTGAAAGTCTTTGAGCTTAGCTGATTTTATTTTTCAGTCGATGGACTTGTTTTTCTACTTATGTTTAAAAAAAAAAAAAAAACCCTGAAAGAAGCAGAATAACGACTCGAGCTCTCTGGGTATTCCTGATCAACATTATTTCCTAATAAACACTTGATACATAAGTGTTTGGGGTTTTCTTTGCGATTTCTCGTCTCTTGTTGGATAAGAAACAACTGGCAGCCAGATTTAGACCAGTAGCCCAATTTATTCTCCGAGGGCCCCGTGAATGTTAAACGGCTTTTGTCAGCTCTAAATTTAAACTTTTACAGAGCCAGTGAAGAATTAGCCAGGCCCCGCTTGTGCGCTTTTATTTTCCCCCCTCCCAGATTCAACATCCGGGCTCAAGCTGACACAACGTTTCAGGAGCAAACGCTTTTTCGAAGGAGTTATGTAAAAGGCAGGGAGGTAAACCTGAAAGCAATTTCCCAAAGCTCGCGCTTTTTAAATATATATATATATTTATTTTCACAGAGATTGATTCAGAGCACATGCCTGTTAAAGCGGGAACAGCTCGAACATGTGTGAACCGCTGGTGTCGGATCAGAACCGCGTCGGGTACTCGCGTTTGGCGCTCTTGGCCGCAAAGTGTTCAGACCGCGGCTCCCTCGTGTGTGCGGACGCGTCCGACCCACTTTAAAGAGCGAAGGCCGCCGGCACATGGTTCACGTTAGAGCCGCTGGAAATGAATGTGGCGGTGAGATTTTTTTTTTTTTTTCTTGGACCGCATCTTACGGCTAATGTTGGATAATTAAGCCTAAATATTTTGATGTCCCCTCTGAGAGAGAGAGAGAGGTAGAGCATTGCTGGGAAGCCGCGTGCCGAGCTATGAATGCTATTTATAAGTGGTTGATACGGCATTTAATATTTGCGAATGATCCAGGCTCCCTCTCGGTTGGCCTGTTTTCTCTGGGTTTTTGTTGACCAAAAAAGGGAAACCGCCGCAGCGACGTTTGCATTGAGCCACATAAACTTCAGCAGCGGTATAAAGTGCAGAGCAGATCGTAGGAGATCGGGGGCTTGGCCCACGCTGGAGAGGAAATTTTATTGGAATTTTTAATGCACGCAGAAAATCTTTAGTTTTAAGATGCTGCGACACCGCAACTTTCAAATTATCGCCGCGTTAAAGCAGACAAAAGACACCGGAGGACGCTTATAAATTCGTACACTTATAATGAAGCAAACTTAACACCTGAACTCACTCGAATACGGTCGGCAGCCGGTTGGCGTCGCTTCAGATCACTGATCCAGGAATTACGCCTCACATCCACTGAAAGTAGAAAATATAAGACAAGAGGGGTTAATTAATATATAAAACAATCAAATCAAATGCATCTTATTCTCTCGCATGTGATGCTGGCTGGCACCTTTTTTCCCATGGCAAGTTTCCAACTTTTCCGGGAATTTTGCAGCCCTAATTCCAACACACCTCGGTATCGCCATGGTATCAACCAATGCTAAGCACTTCTACTTCTGGGCAGGCTAGGCAGTACGCAGGCTATTTTGTGCAGGTGCTGCCACTCTGTTGGACTCCGGTATTGCAAGTTGCTCAGGAGACTCTTTTTGGTTTCGTTCTTCTCAAGTAAAATTCAGATTCGGGCCGTTTCAGAAAACATCCGGGGCTTGTGCCCAAGTAGCTCCCCCCTCTCCAAAACTGCCGCCCCTACTCAGCACGGCGTTGCCAGACGGTGGAGCATCGTCTTCCTCTGTGCTGTAGAGCTCCGTCATCGTCCAAAAGCTATTAAAATCACATCGCTGTTGCTCTGGGTGACATGTTCATTCATTACCATGAATGCACTGAAGTTTATTTTGAGTCTGACTACACACACACACGCACAGACACACACACACACACACACTATCCTGCTGCTGGAAATACACACTATCGCACCAAACGTGTGTAAATCCGCAGCTGAAAAATAGCCCGCAAACAAGTTCGGCAGCCTTTTCCCGTCTAAGCGACGTTTACTAAAAACTACAATGTCCTAACTAATAATTGAATGTGTCGGTGTTCTGTTTTTTTAAGCTCCAGTAGAAAATGGTGTGTTCAGGTGCCACAGACAGAGTTGGGGAGTCAGAAACAGGTCTGGGAGTGACTCACATTGTTGGTTTTTGAGGGACGTCATTTCTGCCGCGTCACTTTGCTTGCTTGTTTTTAGCAGGATTACTCTCAAACCACTGGGCCGAATGTCACCAGGGTGGAGCTTGCGTTAAGAGAGGACCCATAATTTTTAATTTCTTTTTTTTTTTGGCAAAAAAACTTCGGATCGTACCTTAACGTGTCCATTTTACAAAATCTGTGAGTTAAATTGAACTGGTGAGTAAGCTTAGTTGGCCACAAATCCAAGAATTTACACAATTTCAACTTGGATTTAGTGTAAAAATGCTTTAAAAGATTAAAGGTGTTTACTAGCTCTTTAACAGCGAAGTTTAGACCTCCAACAGATTGCGATGTTCGTGAATGACATCCCCAGCCCCGGGTTTATGCTTCCGCGTTGAGGCGTACGTCGGCTGGCTCCTCCCCCTCCCAAATCCTACGGCGTCTCCTGACGTTCACCAATCGTAACCTTGCGTTGCGGCGACCTGGACAGTAAGGGCTGTGATTGGTCGGCTTTTAGGGCAGCATTTCCGATATGTAGCCTTTCCTTTTTTCGCCCGCCTGCAAAACCGCCGTTTTTGAAGTATTCGCAGCGGACTCGCCAACAGTGGAGCAAATTTAGGAGCATTTGAGTGAAGACATTCGGAAATTTGAGCACTTGTACAGTTGGATTACTTCCTGCTCCAAGAACACAACGGCTGCGTCCTAAACTCCATCCTTCCACCCTAATGAGTATGCAAAAACAGTATGTGAGACTTTTTTTTTAGTGCGTCCGAAACATTAGCATGTACACAATAGTACGCACTATCCATACTCATTCCTGAGAAATGTATTAGTATGGATTGATGGATGCTAGCTAAGCAGAAACTCCCCACAATGCAATGCGGCAGTGTTTGGTAGCTAAGGTCAAGAGCAGAGCGGTGCGCAGCTGCGTTGATAGGAGTGGTCACCACGGTAACAACCATGGTAACGGCAGGACGGCAGGAAGCACCGTGTCCGCTCTGAGTAGTACATCTGAATTAATGCGTACTACTGATATTTACTCAAAAGTGTGCCGACCTTAAGTGTACTTTTTGAGTATAAACTGTTTAGTACGATATTCCGGACGCAGCAGATCTCTCTCTCTCTCTCTCTCTCTTCTCTGTCATCGGTCGCCATTGTTTACTACATCAGGGTCAAGCCACGCAGGAAACTTAAAACGCTAAACAATTGCCAAATGCTGCGTTTGCGCGGTACCGCCCCCTAGCCTTCGGTGGAGAATCGCGCGGCTTCAACGCGACACAGGACTTTGAATAGTTCCAAACAGCGTTGGGAGCCTTAACCAAGCTTTAGGACCCCTGCCGTGGAGTTGCATCGGAGAACAACTGCCGCCGCCGGCTTGCGCTTACGCGGCCCGCTAAATTTAAACGATTGCTTGTCGCGTTCTGCAGCAGCCAATGAAACCTGCAGCAGAGCCCCCCCCCCCCCCCCCCCCCCCCCCCCCCCCCCCCCCCCCCCCCTCTGCGCGCCCCCCCCCGCCCCTCCCCCCGCCAGGTGGCTCCCGCCGAGGGCTTCTCGGACCTGGCCATGCAGGTGATGACGTCGCCGTCCAAGAACTACATCCTGTCGGTGATCTGCGCCGGCGTGGC
>CAAKHG010022569.1:21698-33960 GCA_901007715.1 Dactylopterus volitans
TAAAAAAAACCCAACAAAACCCCCCCCCCCCCCCCCCCCCCGCCGTCGCTGGCTGCTCCGCTGTTGAGTAATCCCTGTCAAATTGACGAGGTAGCAGCTGCTGATGACTGGAGCAGACTCCCGGGCTCTCGTCAGTGTCACTGTTGTCTCCCCCCCCCCCCCACTGGAGCGTGACCCCCATTCAGTTGTCTCGTGTTGATGAGGTCACCGCTCAGCTGTTCGGGGTCTCTGCCGTACCATGGGGTTGCCCGTCACTGCCGCGCTGCGTGACACGGCTGCCCGGCACGCCCTCGCCGAGGCGAGTCACGTGAGCGCTGGTGAGCGTGCTGCCATCCAGGGATTATTTATACTAGAATAAGAACAACAACAAAAACGAGACAGGATGTGCAGGGGTTTTTTTTCGGGGTTTTTTTTTCCAAGGCAGTGCAAGAGAGGACAAAGTGTTCCTGTTTGACTGTCAAGGAATTTGAGGTGACTTGTAAAAGCGAAGGAAGAGAGAGCGGGTTTGTTTGCACACAAGCTGGCATTGAGTTTCCACATTAACTTGGGATTCTTTTCCCAAAGTGTGAAAAACGGTGAATGTTTTCCCAGAACTGGCGCTCAAGTGGACTTTCTTTTTCTATGACGAAGAAAATGTATGCAATTATTCGCAGATTATGTCAGTCGCTTGTGATTCATTTGCTGCTGCTGATTTTTAACAATCAACGGATGATCCAAACAATTGTTCCAGCTTTAGTAGAACCACATGCTGGGAGGTGAAAAAGCTTGTAGTTGCGAACTGGCCAGGAGCGAGTTTCGATGTCGACATTTATCAAGCAGAACTGAGTTACAGCTTCCAAGTATGTGACATTGCCTGCATTGTTTTTCTTTTTCTTTTTTTTAATCAGCATACTTTATGAAAAAAAATACTGAATATTATGGGGTTTTGGTCCGTGCGTGCAACAAAAGAAAATTTTAAGACTTCACCAAAATAATTGGCGGCGTAACTGATAATGAAAATAACCAGATTTAAAAATTTTTTTTTTTTTTATGGGAATATGTTTTGTTTTTTGGGAGTTTTATAAAATACACTCATCAGTTGACCTCAAAAAAGCTCAAAGAGCCCAGTTGACGTGTTTTTTTGTTTGTTTGTTTGTTTGTTTGTTTGACCGACAGTACTAAAACACAGCAAGTCCCCACATTTGAGTCGCTGTTATGAGTTAATCTTTGGTTAAACGCTCGGGGAAAACGACTCTTCTTCAACAGTTGATGAAATATCTGTCGGTCAGTTAACTAACTGATGGTTTTATCACTTGTTTGTTGACACGTGAAATCACCATTGTATGGTCGGGGGAAGACTGGAACTGGGTGGCATTGGCGTTCGCGGTCCAGTCCAGAGTGCATAAACCAGAAAAGTCTTGACAGGCACAATAACCAAACTGTCTTAAAAACAGTCGGTCATTGTCGTGAGCTCACCTCCCCTTCCCTCGGAATAACAGGACTCTTATTTGGGAGGGGGGGGGCGCCCTGTTCGGAGCCTCACAGGATTGGAGGAGGCAGCTGTCCAATGGCGCGCCGGAGCAGCACAGTGCCTAGTTTACACCAGTAGTGAATGTTTCCCCCCCCCCCAACCCCTCCCTCCCTTATGGGAGAGAGGATTGAGAAAGAGTGTGCAGAGTGAGAAGAAACAGCAACTCTGTGGCTCGCACAACCTGATCTTTGTACCGCGTCGCCTGCTCACCACAACCGGCAGAGAGTAGACAGGCAGGGGTGGGGAGGGGGAAAAAAATGGAGAGTGCGCTGCTGAGCTGAGGTGAGTGAAAACGTGAGCAACAAGGTGGGGAGGTTTGGGCAGCAGGCTTAAGCCTTGTAATTCCCTCCTTCTGTTTTTTTTTTTTTTTTTTTTTTCGGGGCTGAATGGAAGCGGGTTGACGGGAGAAGTTTTGCCGGAGAGGAAGGAGCGGAGCTGTTTATTTCCAGCCCGTGTTTGCTTTTAGTCGGCGAGAGTTCCAGGCATACCAAGAACAAGACGCCGTATTTAGCCGGCGCGACGTGAATGTGGCGGAGTGTCCTGGTGGACCGGGAGGCTGCTTGGCTCTGCAGATCTGGCAGAGGCTTTTTTTTTTTTTTTTTTTTTTAAACTGGCAATGTGGAGCGCAGACTTTGTACAGGTCGCTTGGAGCTGCTGGAATCAGAAGTTTAGGAACTTGAGGAATTTACTGGCGCTTGCTTTTTAATTTCAGCAAAGTGTGTAACTCAGAATGTGAAGGTATGATTGTTTTTTTTTGTTTTTTTTTTGGTTCATTTAGACACAAAACAAAATGTTCATGCAAATGATTGATATTGGATTTATGTTGACATGGTCTGTTTCGCCGCCTGTGACCCCCTTACCTCTGTCCCAGCTGCGCTTTGTAAACAAGAACCTTATCGCAGGTTTAGTTTTTAGAAATCCACCGCCCCACTGTTTGTTTGTTTGTTTTTTCGAAGCATAACATTAGCTTTAGTATCTTATTTTGAATCTCTATTCGTCATATTTTGTTTGTTTGCTTGCTCCGTGTACTTTTGACTCGCATAGCTTTGGGCTGACTCAAATCATCCCCCTGCCAGAATTATTGCCGCTTTTCGAGTGTTTTACGTGTGTGATGCGAGCAACTTCAGGCGTGTTTGTACCTGTGCTGTCAAATTGCGGTGATTGTCAGTGGCCAGAGAAACGCTTTGGTGACGCTGTTGGAGGTGACGTCAAAGGAAATTCTACAACCAGAATGAAACGAAATGTCTAGCTCAAGAGTATCAATCAGTTTTGAATGTCAATCTACATTCTGCACACAGTCTTCATCAATTCTGTTTGTTCTTGATCCCTCCTGCAGAAAGAGGACAAAGATGCCCAAGCACAGAGGACGAGAAGGATTCGGTGGCCCCGTACTATGTTGAGACTCCGTATGGTTATCAGCTAGACCTGGACTTTCTCAAATATGTCGATGACATTGAGAGGGGCAACACCATTAAGAAGCTGAGCATCCAGAGGAAGCCCAAAGTGGCCAAACCCTGGGCGGTGCCCCGGGGCAGCACCGGCGGGGGGAGCACTCAGGCTGAATGGACCTCCACGGACTCCCTGTCCTCCTCCAACAGTGACGACAAGCAGTCTCCGGTCTTCTTCACCTCCCGGCCCCAGGTCGCTGCCCCGCTGACCCCCACCCTCTCCAGGGCAACCTGCGAAGTCCCCCTCCATCAGTCCTACTCGAGCACAGCGGAGCCAAAACAGCTCCTGCCCCCGCCCTCGCCCAGGCTTGCCCCCCGTCACAACCCGCAAGTGGAAAAGACCCTCATGGAGACCCGTCGCCGACTCGAACAGGAGCGTCTGCTCATGCAGCCTCACGCCGAGCCGCCTATGCCCCGCCGCCGTCTCGCCAGCTTCGGCGGCATGGGATCCAGCAGCTCGCTCTCCTCTTATTCAGGCTCGGTAGCCCCAAGCCAGATCTCTCCCAGCACCCATCAGCCTCTCCCGATTAATGGTCATCTCTCCAACGGGGACTACAACCCATACTATCCGCCATCCATCGGCAGCTCAATCCGCCACAGCCCCATGAGCTCTGGCGTGGCCACACCCGTGACCAACGTCAGCCCGCTGCATCTGCAGCAAATCCGGGAGCAGATGGTGGTGGCCCTGAGGAGGCTGAAAGAGTTGGAGGAGCAGGTCAAAACCATTCCCATCTTGCAGGTTAAGATTGCTGTTCTGCAGGAGGAGAAAAGGCAGTTGGCTGCCCAGTCCAAAAATCAAGGTCCTGGTGGTTTCCGCAAGCGTTCTTACAGTGTAGGCAGTGCTGACCAAATGGAGAATCCAGGTCCCATCCAAAAAGAAACGGAGCTGCACATCATGGAGCCTGAGGCCCAGGAACAGAGCGCTCAGCGGCTGGACGAGTTCAGGCGCCTTGCGGCTGAGGTCCAAGCTCTGGAGAAGACGACCCAGGACAATAATGCATTTGAAACTCAGCCTCAAAACCTTGCTCAGAACCAGGCCCACTTAAAGTCTGTTGGTATAGTTACTGATGAAAACATGAACAACCTCGCTGTGACTCAGAGGAAGCTGACGAAAGAGCGTTGTCACCGGGACGCAGGAACGGCCACGGACCGTCAGGAAACCCGAAGTGCTGCAGTCGGCGTGAACGAGGCCATGCTGGGCATGACCAGTGAAGCCGAGAAGGAGATTGAACTCCAGCAGCAGACCATCGAAGCGCTGAAGGAGAAGATCTACCGCTTGGAAGTGCAGCTGAAAGAGACGACTCACCAGATGGAGATGGGCAAGCTTAAGCTTGAGCTCCAAGCGGCTGGCGGGACGAGCAGGAAAAAAGCGGACAAAGGTCTGATGGCCAGGCCTGAGATGTACAACGCCTGCGTTGAGGCCAAGGTCCAGTTGCGCAGTCAGGGGGTGGGTGACCACATGGAACTCGGCCACGCTAACACAGCTAAAACCACACAAACCCACGACGTAGGATTGTCTTGCCAACCCAGCATGCGGAGCGTTGCCACGGGGCCGGACCTCCCGCTGGACCGGTGGGTGGTGCACGAGCGCGTGGAGGTGAACGACCAGTGCGTCGGGAAACGGGTGGAGACGCGCCACCAGCAGGTCGGCGCGGAGCTGAGCGTTTGCGAGGTGGGAGTAAACACGGAGGAGTCGGTGGACAGCCTGGCCCTCTGCAAACCCATGACGGAGCTGAGCAAGGAGTCGAGGTCGGTCGGGTGCGGCGACTGCTCGGTGGACGTGGTCGTCGGCCCGATCAAGACGGTGGTGTCGCGGGGCACTGACCCGGACCTCGTCAGCAAAGCGGACTCGGGCGTCATGGTCGCTCCCGAGTCAGCAACTCGGCACACCAACACAGAGACGGAGGTTGCGTGCAAGTCCACCAACACGGCAGCAGTTGCTCTGACCGACTCCTCCACTGACACGGCCATCGTCACCTGCGACAAGCACACCAACACCAGCGTGGCCGAGACCAGGACAGTCGCCGCTGGAGAGGGGCTCGTTAAAGACCCCCACGCGACGGCGAAGACGCGGTCCGTTGCCGTCGGAACCACGACCGATATGGAGCCGTTCCTCGACAAAACGGGCTCCGCCAAAACCAAAGAATGTGGAGTGGGACCTGTTGGCGTTCATGAGAATTTCTTGGTTGGCTTAAAAACCAGGACCATAGCATGCGGCCCTTCCCAGCCGGCTGAATCCGCCGCATGCACCAGCAAGGCGGCGGGGCCGGAGGCCGTGACCGCACCAGTCCAAGCTGAGGCCCAGGGGGGCGCCGGACTGGACCACTACATCGAGAGGGTGCAGAAGCTGCTGCAAGAGCAGCAGATGCTGCTGGCGGAGAACTACAGCGAGCTCGCCGAGGCCTTTGGTCAGCCCCAGTCGCAGTTTGGTTCCATCAACAGCCAGCTGGTCAGCACGCTCACGTCCATCAACACGGTCATGAAGTACGGGAGCGCCGAGGACATCCTCAAGCTCCAGGCCGACCCGGCGGGCCAGGGCAAAGGTGAGAGGTTCCACCCGCATCCCCGCAAGGAGGATGCTAACGGGTTTGCGTGCTTTTCCTCTCGAAACCCTGCCGCGCTAAACACACACGGTCCCTGCCGTGACTGGCCAGAAAGGCATGCCGGGCAAATCTAGCATAGTTTCGAGGGCAGACGGCACAGCATGTACACACACACACACACACACACACACACACACACACACACACACACACACACACAAATAGCTGGCAGAAAGGCTTGTCACGTATTCTGGTGCTTGAAAGGGTTTTTGTCCTCGTCATGATAAATCGCCTTTACCAGTTCTGCGGTAAAGAGGAACATGCATGTAAAGTTAGGCTCTTAAATACCAAACCCTTGTCCACCTTTAACAGACTTTCCAACTCTTTCACACACGTTCCCTCGCATGAGGGGAAGCAGAGCCGGCATGCCAGGTGAGCTGCGTGGTGTTTTTTATCGCCAAAAACCCTCAAGAACTGATGGCACGGCCTCCCAAACCTGTTCATTGCATCGTCAGCCCAAAATCCCAAAGTCAGCATGCGCACATAGAATATTTTTTGGAATAATTGTGTCGCAGCTACTCGAAACAAAAGTGCGGTTGAGCGCTAAAACTGCCGGGGGGCCGGCCGGGAGCGCGCGGCCGTCGGCGGAGCGTTCACACGCGCCGTCTAAAGAGAATCCTGATGGGATCAGACAGGCCAAAGTTATCTCTGACCCCGAAAAATGCGGCGGGAGCTTTGGACACAAACCAACAATGAGCTCACTTCTTTTCGGGAGCCAGTAACGTCGCACCAGTTGGGCCCCTTGTTGTTGTTGTTTTTTTTTCCCCTCGCTCGCCAGCCCTCCCCTCGCTGACGCCTCGCCGTTGATGCTGATTCATGGCTCCTCCGCAGGTTACATAACCCGCATTCATGCCGGCTGACAGATTAATGCGGGCTGGCTGGTCTTGGGCGCGGGCTCGTTCCCGATCAGTTTGCCGGCCCCCTTTTCGGAATGCGGGATGACTTATCAGCTGTTGTTCCCGGTTTAAGTAGCTGGACTCGGGGTGATCGGAGCACCGGGAATGATAAACAAGGTGGAAGCAACCATATAAAACTCTACAGAAAGTTCTTTTTCATCACTTTATTTTGTCATACAGTGTTGAAAAAGGTTGAGATTTTTATTTTATTTTATTATTTACCACTACATACTCACTGTAACATCATAAGGGCTCATTTATCTCTAAAATTTTAAATTCAAAGATGCTGTTGCTGATTCTTGCAAGAGGCTTTTAGATGGGATGAAAAATTTAAAAGTAGCTGAAGGCCCTGAAGCACAGTCATGGTTTTGGGCACATGCATTTTTCTCTTCCTAAACTGCACTGTGTGTATTGCATGTCATTTTATACATGATTTTTTTTTTTTAACCCGCATAACATTTATTTTTTTACTGCCTTACTGCCACCATGTGTTCATGTGAACTTAAATTAAACTGAAAGATGTAATTCGGGGCCTGTCAATGCATCAATGCCAGGGTTTGTTGTTGTTGGGTTTTTTTTTTGTTTTGCTTTTTTTTGTTTATTTTGTTTTTCCAGTGGCGTGACCGGCACGCACCGTTAGCCGCGGCAGCTACCGAAGCGCTCCGCAGCTGCGCGTGAGAGCGATCCATAAACATGCAAAAATGGAAGCTAGATTTTCACCGGTGATGGGAGGCATCTCGGGATCAAAACAGGAGGGGGGTGTTAAAACTTTTAACGCCACCCCCTCACCGGTTTTTCACAAGAGCCTTTTTTAGAATTCAAGCACCGTTACGTGTGCTTGAATTATCACATTTCACCCCTTTTTTTTTTCTTTTTATGAATCCACATTATCTTGTAATAACCTTCCTCCGTAATCCGTTGCTGACTCTTCGTCTCCTCCGCCTCCAGAGAACGTGGGGTCTCTCCGTGTCGGGACCGAGCAGACGCAGAAGGAGACGCCTCCATCAGGCCTGGCGCCAGCAGATAAATCGGTCAGCACACCTGCGCAGCAGCAGCAGCAGCTGAGCGCCGCCGAGCAGAAGAGCCGCATGGACCTGCAGATGTCCACGGCGCTGCACGGTACGCCGTCCCCTCGCCGACCGCCCTTCGATTTAGAAGCAACTAACGCTGGATGCCGCTCCGCCCCAGACTCATACTTGAGCCATGTGGTAGTCATCGACCGAGCAACAGAAAAAACAAAAAACAAATGTCGGGAAAGCGCGTTCACCAAGTATTTTGGGCAGTGGCACTTATTTTGTTTTGGCTCTCGGTTCCAGCACAGCAGATGGATTTATTTGAAGCTATCGCCACTTTTGCATTAAAAAAAACAAAGCCACATGTGAAAATTTTCTGTCAGATTCCTTTATGTTATCTGATTAGGCGAATAATTTGACCATTGATGTAAAGCAGACAGTGCGACAGCTGCACAAAAGAGATGCCAAAAGAACTAGATTGCCCCCTGGTGGCTGCCCGCAGTATAGGCGATATCCCCTCTGTTAGTGAATTCGCCTAAAATATCCAAAGTACTGGTCGTACGATTCCCCCCTCCCTCCCCCACTAATTTTTATCACACTACTTTAGTTTGCGTTTTTCTTAAAAGGCATTTACAGGCTTCCGTTTCGGAATTGCACGTAAGATTTTCATAACGCTAACTGTTGTCGTCGGTGCTCAAACCGTAAAAATATGTTTGTTTGTTTTTTTAACGATGAACCCAGTTTTGGCAATCGACCGGGACCCCGATACCACGGCTCCATTTCCTGATCACGGCGCAGGCTGGAGCTCTGAATGACATCACCAACGCAAAACGGCTGCGTCCGTATCACCAGGATTTTGGCTATGTTTTTGGGGTGTCGTTCAGATTGTATAGACTTTTTGTGTTTGACTTCCGGCTTATTAATTGATGATCGATCGCTGACCATTAAGATGTGTGGTGTGTGTGTGTGTGTCTCAACGACCACCAGGTGGCAGCGGCATCTCATCTCGGGGGGGGTGTTTTGACGTGCTCCTCCCCCCTCAACAATAACCAGTCGCCAAGAGTTACCGAAATCTTTCACCACCTTTTTATGTTTCTCGCTCTATTTGTCTTTTGGATTCATTGAAGTTACGGGGGCAAAAAAATAACAGTCCTAAGTAAGTTTTTATCAGCAATTTTCATGTGATTGATGATTTTTAAAATTTTCTCAGGTCTAAAAGAGGCGCAGTGATGTTTGCGATGAGCACGCTAACATTGTCTTGTTATTTGGTGAGAGGGAATTTTCAAAGTTGGAATCTTTCCATGGGAATTCATGGGAATTTACGGGAATAAAACAGAAATTTACAAAATTGAAGGTTGGCCCTCAACTGGGAACTTAAATATAGTTGGGGAAAATATATTGCAGCATAATCTTGGCTAAAACAAGCAGATTTAACGCAAGTAGACTCCTCAATCACATGCACACAGCACTGCTTACTGCAGGGCTATTGAGACTATTGAAGCCACACAGTTGAGCCTGCTGATTATATAAAGTCAAGTAAGTTTTTTATAACTTTATGGGATAAATATATTTGATCTATAATGGTATTACTGTTTAACCTGCAAAAATTAAATAATCTATTCATACAATAGCTAGCTAGCTGATAGGTTAGGTGCTAAATGTAAGCTATTTTTCATTTCATTGACCATTTAAGAGGCTAACTTATTATAGTTGTATACAGTATATAGCTATAGTTTCCAATTTTGAATATTTCCAAAATTCCCCAGCTTAACTTCCCATGGAAAGTTTCCAGAAAGTTTATGGACAGACGCGGCGGCGAACGCCAGCGTGGGCCAGGACTGCCCCTGGCGAGCTGTCACCTGTAAAAACACGGGGAAACAGGCCGGGCGACCTCTGTTGCTGCCGAGCGAGCGCACGCCAGCGTGTGTACACATGTCGCAACATGACACACACACACGCGCGCGCACACACACTCGGATGTCGCCCTGAGCACCGAGGGAGGCCCCTCCGCTGGGGCAAGTCTTGGCAGATGTGCTCTGGGCTGGTATTTCGGTTTTTCCAGGCCTGTACTTAAAATGACTGAGATGCTTCGGGGCTGGTGGGGGGTCCGAGGCCACTCTCAGCGGCTCACTCGACACACGGCTTCAGAAGACCACGAGACAGGACGCTTAATGGCCACTTCCACCTCCGCCGAAGCTCTCGATCATGTCAGAGAGCTTCCGAGGACCACTCGGGCGTTATCAGGCCGTCTGTACCGACCGCTCGTGGTGTTGGCTGCAAACCGCAGGATGTTTTGGAGACGGGAAACGGGTGCAAATGGCGGTTTGATTGGAAGGTTTTGCCTCAAAAAACACGACCTCCAACGGCCTTCCTTAGTGCAGTTGATCAGCAGCATCACTAAATTACCTATGAAACTATTTTAAATGTGACATTTTCATTCAGCTAAATCAGCAGCTGCTCGTAACTAGACTTGAACAGCAGAACCTACCATGTTCACTGTGTTTGTTAGCTGGGAAACCTCCTCACAAATGTGATGATGGGATATTTTTCTTTTATTTCTGACCCACGTTCATCTCCTAGCTTGAGCTCATCATTATTTATGCCAGCCAGGCCACAGCAGTAATGGATGGAATCGGTGTATTTAACTGACATTTCAGAGAAGAAAACATTGAAATCTTCATGCCCTCTGAGGAAAAAAAAACTGCACAAAGATTACAATTTATTAAGAAGGACGTTGAAATGTTACATTGTCGGTCTAATTGTATCATCCATGAATGCTACATCTGCAGTTTTTAACTCCTTCATGTTTTCGCTTTCGTCTCATCAGGGCAGCCGTGCAGTCAGAGCGCCCTGAAATCCATCATGAAGAAAAAGGATGGCCGCCCCGACTCGAACGGCACCAAGAAGAACCTGCAGTTTGTCGGCGTGAACGGAGGGTGAGTCGCAAAGTTTTCTCGCTTGAGCTTGTCTTTTAATGTCGTCGATGTAATCTGTCAGTTTTTGGTTTTATACTAAAGAAGTCTGCAGGGTGTTGTTGTTTTTCGTGGTGTTTTGGGTGTGCTTTTGGTGTTTCCACCAGCCCAGATGAGGTCCAAACTGCTGGAGGAGAGACGCTTGCAAACTCGGGAGATTTAATTAAAAAGCTCTGGCTTTGTCGCCCCCTTGTGGATCAGGTACGAGAGCACGTCGAGCGACGACTCCAGCTCGGAGGACAGCAGCTCGTCTGGGTCCGACGAAGACGAGGAGGAGGAGCGGGAGGAGGAGGAGCAGGAGAAAAAGGAGAACGGAGGAAAGGAGGAACACAAGGACGTGGAGGGGAAGAGCAGCAGCAGGGAGGAGTTCCAGCCGGAGGGAGCAGAGGACGTGGACAAGAAGGACGGGGACGGAAGTTCGGAGAAGCAGGAGACGAGAGAAAGGTGGGTCCTAAAGGGGAAAATTTAATATCCAAAAACAACTGAGTGACTTTGTTTTTGTGCTTTTAAGCTCTACAAATGCGATCTGTTTTAAATCTGGACTTTTTAATTCATTTATTTGCTTATATTTTTGTTTTCTCCATAGTTTATCCGTTTTTCATCCTAGAATCAAGGCCGCAAGTTCAGCATTTGAGTAAAATTTATCTTTTGGAGTACTTTTATTTTGCAGCTTTCAGTTATGCAAAAACAGCACAGCTCAGTCCCACTAAACCCAGTCAATAATAAAGTAAAGGAATAACAGCATTAACTAAATAGATAAATAATGGATATAATAAATAAGAGAAATTTAAAAACTATTGACATAAAGGAAACGTACACATTGTAAGCAATTATATCACAAGAATCGGACGTCTGTCCTGCTCGAATGCCGTAAAAACTACAATGAATAAGTGATCATTTGCACATGCATAAGATGTTACACCGATGAAGCAGAACATTATGGCCGCTGCATGTTCACCATACAAAATAATGCAATAAATTCTCCATTCAGGAGGAGTTATACGGAACAGTGTCCCTAATATTTTGGTCGTCCCACTCGTATGCAAATTGTAGTCCCAATAACAATCATTCGTGTATGTCAACACCCCTCTCACGCAGATTCAATAAAAAATTCAACATAAAACTCCTGAAGAGAGAATTTATTGATGGGCTGTTGCGTTATATTCTGTGGGAAACGCATGCGGTGGTCATAATGTTATGGCTGATCGGCGTGTGCCGCATGTCTGGCCGGCGAAATTTCATCAGTTTTGAACTTTTTTAAATCCTTGCAAAACGGAACAGCGGGTTCCATGCAGCACGAAGCTTCTAAAGCCATTTACACGTGAAACCAGCGGCGTCTTGATGGTCTGACCTCCCCTCTGCAGGTACGAGCTCAGCGAGAAGATGTTGGCCGCCTGCAACGTTCTCAAAACTCACCTGGGCGACGCGAAGGCCGTGAGCAGTAAAGATCTGGTCAGTTTTTTTATTTTATTTTTTTTGCAATATTTTAACAGTTTTTCATCATGCTCAAACCTGGGATAAAAGCATCTCACAATATCTAATCAGCTCATAGAAAAAAGTTATCTGGCCATGTTTGTGTAATCAGTTTGTTTATTTATTTATATTTTTATCTTGACTGGTATTGGATTACAACTCATGGTAATATTTGCATAGCCAGATAACCATCTACAGGTTAGTTTGGATTTATATTCCCTTAAGTGGTATTAAATGTGTTTAATTTCATAAATGTTTTCTTTTGCCTCCTGTAGACGGTAACGTCAGGAAAGAGTGTCAAAAAGTGCCTAATAATAGCTAATAGGGGTGCTAATTGATACAATTTT
>CAAKHG010022574.1:0-12618 GCA_901007715.1 Dactylopterus volitans
CCCCGCTTTGCTATTGGCCAGTTTACACGACCGTCGTTACATCTGCTATACATGCATTTGCATGAGCTGATGTGAAAGATAAAGAGATAGTTAAACTGTCAAAATATGACTGTTACTGCAGCCTCGAGATCAATGTTTACTGCTCTTATTTGACGGTGGATTCATGATGATTAAAAACGACGATCGCTTTTGAGACGAGGTGTTTTTTTGTTTGTTTGTTTGTTTGTTTGTTTGTTTTTTGCTGGATGTTTTTTTTCCCCCGCTCATCGACGTCATTCCTGCTTTTCACAGGCTGAAGGCGCCTGCAAGTGTAACGGCTGGAAGAGTCAGAACCCCCCTCCCACGCCGCCGCAGACCGACCAGCAGTCCAACACAGTCAACCTGCAGGAGCCCTGCCGCAGCTGCTCTCACACTTTGGGTACGTCGGCACGCTGCGATGACAGATTATAATCTCCTGCATCACAATAGTGGCAGGATATTACCTCCAGTGCTTCATTTCTCCCTCCCTCTCTTCCAGGTGATCATGTCACCCATCTAGAAAACGTTTCCGAGGAGGAGATGAACAGACTTCTGGGCATCGTCCTGGACGTGGAGTATCTCTACACGTGCGTCCACAAAGAGGAGGACGCTGACACTAAGCAGGTCTACTTCTCCCTCTTCAAAGTAAGCTTTTGCTCTGAAGACCAAACCCAGAACAAACACAAATAATGTCTGCTGTCTCAGGTGTTTAATATCCCACCCCTGCGTCATGTAATGTGGCCGGTGTTAAAAGTGCGTGTTTCAGTGAGTTCATTCTTTTAGCATTTTTGTTATATATGTTTCAATTGTTTTATTATTTAGTTTTTGCTCATTTTGCACAATTAGAAGAATACACAGACATTACACGAAAAGATAAGATAAGATTACACCTTTATCAGTCCCACGATGGGGGCGGGAGTGTCGCCGCCACAAGTGGACAGAACAGTCTCGATCGAAAAAGGAGAACAATGAATAGCTAAATACAAGAGTCTTAGTAAAAAAGTGGCATGGTATTGGGGTAGTGATAATATACTAGATTGTGATTGTAATAGCGCGTTTCAGACGGAATATACAAAAGCAACTGCATACAGTATAATGCACAGTTGAATATACGCTGCACAGATGGGTTAAGAAGTGGAAAAATGGATTTAAATGTATTGCTCATTAGATTAAGGCGCAGTGAGGCTTATCTGAAGCCTCCATCTAAATGACGTTGGAATGTTGCATCAAGGACAGCACATAACTGACAAAGAGAAAACACACACACAGAGAAAGATGGCAGACTCGTGATTCAAGAACATGTACAGTAACAACGATAACAGCACGGCGACATGTGCGCGCACCTGTTCTCTTAATCCTTCAGCTGCTGAGGAAATCCATCCTGCAGATGGGGAAGCCCACGTTGGAAGCGCAGGAGAGTCCTCCGTTTGAAAGGCCCAGCATTGAGCAGGTAACCGCGCGGCACCTCGAGCATCGGCCGCGACACAGAAGCGGCGACTCAGCAGCGTTCCTCCGCGCGCGCGTTTTTTGCGCCTCATTTCTCTTCCCCCGTGTGTCCGGCGCAGGGGGTCAACAACTTTGTCCAGTACAAATTCAGCCACCTGCCAACTAAAGAGCGTCAAACCATCATGGAGCTGGCCAAGATGTTCCTCAACCAGATCAACTACTGGCAGCTGGAGACGCCCTCGCAGAGACGCCAGCGGGTGCCCAACGACGACGCCGCCGGGTACAAGGCCAACTACACCAGGTGGCCGCACGCGCAGACACGGCGCAAAAACCCAGAGATTTACCGGTACACCGTCCAGACGGCTCGCTGACCCGGCCGCGGTTTGTCGTGTTCACGCCGCAGGTGGCTGTGCTACTGCAACGTGCCTCAGTTCTGCGACAGCCTGCCGCGGTACGAGACCACCCAGATCTTTGGCCGAACACTGTTACGCTCCGTCTTCACTGTGATGAGGAAGCAGCTGCTGGAGCAGGCCAGGCAGGAGAAGGACAAGCTGCCGCCTGAAAAGCGCACCCTCATCCTCACACACTTTCCCAAGTAAGACACACAAACGCAGAAATGCTTGTTATCGGATTAACAGACAATTAGCCAGAGACACACACACACACATACGTTAATCAAACCACACAGCAGCTCTTTGTGTGAGCGCGAGAAACTTCTCACTATATAGTTAAAGGCATGATATGTAACTTTTCTGCATTAGAATGTCTAAAATTGACCAGAAGTATGTTCTATATTTTAAGTTGTAGTTGTGCATTATTAGCACGTTTCCCCCAACAATTTTCAAACACAGAGAAATCTGTATTTTTAATTCAAGGTAATGTGTGTGTGTTTCATTCAGTGGCCCGTCAGTGGTTGAGTTTCCGTAAAACTTGTTCAATGTGTCTTGCAAAGCGTGGCATTAGTAGAGCTTAATGGAAACGGCAAAACCAGCATCACCTTGCAAAACGAATTCAACGCTCACATGAGGTGTTTTTTTGTTTTTGTTTTGGTTCCTTTTTTGTTGTTGTTTTTTTTTCTGCTTTTGAAAGTCAGTCAGTGACAGGGGAAGAAAAACATGTCTTGCTTGGTGACGTCTTGCCGTAACACGCTGAAACGCTTGTAGCGGCAGCAGGTACATGTGGACCATCGAGGAGACCACGCCGTTCTTTGGTAATATCCATGAAAAGAAAACATCACAGCCCTTTAAGATTGAAAACGACTATTTTGTTTCTCGTTAACTGTTTCTTCTTCTTCTCCGTTTATTACAGCCATACCTAGCTTATCATGCTAACCTCTGATTAAAAAAAAACCCACACATGCAGCTTAGATAAGTCGCTCTATGATTTTTTCTTTTTCAGCATTTCAAACGTTCACTTCAAATTCTCTTTAACAGTCGAATGGAAACAAGGCCCATGGTGTCATATCCCTTTTAGTCATATCCCTTTGCACATGGCAATGTCATAACACTCCATCGTTCGCACACCGATAAAGTTACTTTTAGGGTTGTGGGTTTTTTTTTTGCCACATATGCAGAAGCGACAGCCGCTGCGCGGGTAGTTGACTCGTCGAATGGAAAGCTATGAAGTCGGCGTCGAGTTAGCGAATGTTACTTGTGCCTGTTTCGTCAGAATTAGAGGGCTACTTTGTCACCAAGCCATATGCGCGGCGGTTGGTTTTGTTTAAAAGTGTCGTGCCGTGCGCTGAAATGCCAGCTGTCGTGTTTTCTTTGGCCCAGGTTCTTGTCTATGCTCGAGGAGGAGGTGTACAGCCACAGCTCTCCAATCTGGAGCCAAGACTTCCTGGCAGGAGCCTCGGGAGGGCAGATTCCTATCCACACAGGTAACACACACCCAAACCGACGCCTCAGCTTCTGCCTCACGACCGGGTTGTTTTCAACCCTGCCTCTTTTTGATGCTGCCCTTATCGGATCATTTTACCCTTTGTTGCTCTGTAGTTATCAGTGCGCCCCCTGTCGCCAGGCCTTTGTACTACAGCATCAGTCCTGTGTCTGCGGACCCGTCCGGCGGCGGCAGCGTCAGCCCTGCCAGGAAGACGGCATCTGCACTTGAGCCGAATCCAGGTAGAGCCGTCAGACTTGTTTTCGCCCTGACATTCACAATCAGACCAGTACACGGGGATGAAGTCAAGCCGTGTGTTGAACATTTTGATCAGGCTTGCGCCTCACTGATAACTGAATAATCGACCTTAGAGAAACGATGCACGCCCAGAAAACTATGACTAACGTTCCGAAAGTTTTGTCTGCATGCACAAGTGACAGTGATGCCAAACCAAGTGAGGTGCAGCTGCTCGCCTGATTGATCTCCAAGCCCGAGCTTGTCCGATACAGCAGTCTGCATTGCTTTTAGTTATGACATAACTTCTTAAACAAATTAATCTGCATGTCCAACAATAGGAAAATAATTAAGAGGTAAAGGTGGCAAGTATTTCCCCATGTTCCCGTGCTTTTGTTGTAGTTGGCGAGAAGCGCAAACCCTCGGAGGCCCTTCCCCATGAGGAAAACAAGAGGCCCAGGGTTGTGGGTGACATCCCCATGGACCTCATCAATGAAGTCATGGCAACCATCACTGACCCTGCCGCCATTCCTGAGGTAACCAGATGGAGCAGGACCCACATTAGAAAAAAACGGAACAGAGGACAGCGTATTTATCTGCATCCAATAGATTTTGATGGAAAAAAAAACGCGCAAAACACTTGTTAAGAATGAATGTCAGTAATTCCTGGATAACAGGTCAACCAGACTTTAACATCTTTCTAATCCACTCGCTGTCCAAGGTAATTCCAGTCACAGCGAGGAGCGGCTCGTAATCTGTTCCCGCTCAAAAACAATGATAAGGATAATGTCGATCCGGGAATTCTCATTGGGATGACGATCGTAGGAACAAAAGTGGTGCTTTCATGTTCTCCGTTCCGTGCAGACCAGCCTGCTGTCAGCACACTCAGCTCGCGATGAAGCAGCCCGGCTGGAGGAGCGCAGGGGCGTGATTGAGTTCCACGTCATCGGGAACTCCTTGAACCAGAAGCCCAACAAGAGGATCCTGATGTGGCTGGTCGGCCTCCAGAATGTGTTCTCGCATCAGCTGCCCCGCATGCCCAAGGAATACATCACGCGGCTGGTCTTTGATCCGTGCGTGGACAATCGCCACCGGCATCACACTCAAGGGTGCAGTGGAGGCACATCCAGAGTGAAATCCAATCCGTTGTTTTGTGTGTCGGCAGAAAGCACAAGACGCTGTCACTGATCAAGGACGGTCGCGTGATCGGAGGGATCTGCTTTCGGATGTTTCCCTCGCAGGGCTTCACGGAGATCGTCTTCTGTGCCGTCACCTCCAACGAACAGGTCAAGGTGGGAAGGCCTCCCGGGCGCTCTGTTCGGTGCGCCTTTGTGAGTCCAGGCAGCGTCTGATTGGTCAGCGTTAACCCGTGTTGTTGTTGTTGTTTTTTTGTGTGCGTGGTCTTCAGGGTTATGGGACACATTTGATGAACCACCTGAAGGAATATCACATCAAGCACGAAATCCTCAACTTCCTCACTTACGCTGACGAGTATGCCATTGGCTACTTCAAGAAACAGGTAATACGTTTGCGAGATCTCCCTGCAGTACTCTGGGCACTTCACTGTGGGAGCAAAATAAGCTTAAAAAATGATAAAGCCAAGATGATGTCACCATCGTAAAGTAAGTTGATTTCAGGCGTTATTATTGGCACCCATGTCCTGTTTTGCGATACTGACTTATATTTCCACTAATTTCTAATATCACCCTATAGTCAGACAAAAATAGATTAAAAGAAAAAAAAAATTTGTATTGAGAGCTCATTTATGTAGACACGGAGATCCAGACTGATCTCTCTTTCAGGGTTTCTCAAAGGACATCAAAGTTCCCAAGGCCAAATATGTGGGCTACATCAAGGACTACGAGGGAGCCACACTAATGGGCTGTGAACTAAATCCCAGCATCCCCTACACTGAGTTCTCTGTTATCATCAAGAAACAGAAGGAGGTGTGTGTGTGTGTGCGCGCGTGTGTGTGTGTGTGAGTGTGTGTGTGTGTGTGTGTGGTGTGTGTGTGTTCAAAAGGCTCTTTCCTCTCCATGCGTGTCCCTGAACTTACTCTCTCCTTGTCCGCCTCAGATTATCAAGAAACTGATCGAGAGGAAGCAGGCTCAGATCAGGAAAGTCTATCCAGGCCTCTCCTGCTTTAAGGAAGGAGTGCGGCAGATTCCCATTGAGAGCATTCCTGGCATACGTACGTCTCACACACACGCACACACACACGCACACACACACACACACACACACACACACACACACACACACGCGCCCCATTTCACTCGCTCATGGTGTCTCATTTTTATGCATGTTTTTTTTGTTGCACGTTTCCAGTGTCATTTATGAAACTCATTGTGGTTCCTGTCTGTCAACAGGTGAAACCGGCTGGAAGCCAGTGGGCAAAGGGTGAGTAAGCGTGGCCTCGCTGCAAAAGATACGAACTTTGCATCACTTCGCCCGGCGATTTTTCGCTGGTGCTGCCTGATGTGGTGACACATCCGGAAGAAAATGAGGACAGGGAGCACAAGGAGAAGCGTCCCTCGTTTAAGCTTGTTTACAACCAGATTGTTTAGTATGATTTTGACCCGGAGATGAAGGAGCCACCTGGGGACCGCTGCCGCATGAGGACACGGGACGAGATTAGGTTGTTTTTTTCTTCTTCACCGTTAGTGCAGTTTCAGCTCACAGTGGAGGTGGACAGTCGGGTTTCAGGCTCCAGCGCTGAGCCCTGCACTCCTTCCTCGGAGTGTGCTGCTACTTCACAGACTCTCTCACAAAGATATGTACTGTAGTGGCAAGTTATTTTGGATCCTAAAAGTCACTCGGCTGTTTGGAAATTTCCATTATTTATTTATTTTTTTTATTTTTTGGCGTGAATTTGATCGTTCAGAAATTATAGACAAGATGAAAGGTGCATTCCCGTACTGAGAGCACATTCTTGAATGCATGTCCAGCGACAGCCCGCGCTGGGGGCGGGGGGTTTACGCTGAACCAAATAAGCCCACCTTAATGCTGCTCTGGTGACTGACTCCATATAGCACGCTGGTGTTGTGGAATCAGGCGTGACGCGGGCGTTTGCGAGACGCTTGCCTGCTGTGTCGCCTCAGTGGCGGAGCTTTAACGCAGCATCGCGAGACGGAACGGCGCTGCAACCTTTCAGTGTCGGACAAGCTGCGTAAAAAGGGGCAAGAGACACAGACGCTGCTGGGTGCCTGTGGTCTTCTGGTGATCTCATCAGTATTCATTTATCTCTTTATCATTTTGTTCCTCAAAATAAAAAAAAAAATAGCCGATTGAGAAGATGAAGAAAATTACTTATGTTTTTGAAATAAAATATTCAAGAACCGACCTTGAGTCCTAAATACAGCGTTCCGAATATGAAAGTGTCTCAGGTGGAAGAGCCCAGTTTGTCGTCTCTCTTTGCCTAAGTGTCTCTCACCCCTCCAGGAAGGAACTCAAGGACCCCGATCAACTGTACAGCACTCTGAAGACCATCCTCCAGCACGTTAAGGTGAGAGACACACAAACACACATTTCATGTGCAAATGCTACTTCAGACACACACGCTTAATTCTTACCAATACGGCCTTCATGTCTCAGAGCCACCAGAACGCCTGGCCTTTCATGGAACCTGTGAAGAAAACAGAGGCGCCTGGGTACTACCAAGTCATCCGCTTCCCCATGGGTATGTGTGTGTGTGTGCGTGCACAGGAACACACTTCACATTGCGCTTAACTCGTGAACAGAGCTCACCATTGAAGGTGGAACCGGCGTCTAAGCTTGCCCGGAAAAATATTGTAGAATGAGATCAAGGTCGCCTCAGCAGATGCGGATGCATGGCACCAGATGGGATTAAAGTCTTGCACTCCGGCTGAGAGATGGTCTTCATAGCAATGTTTCCAAAGGCCACGCTTACCGTAATTTAGATGTTTGTTTTTTTATTTACTTCTGTCTGTTCCTCACACACTGATTTTAGCAGTTCCGATAATTTGAAGTAAGCGTTGTCAAAATAAACGCGTCGTCCCAGAAACTTCAGGACGGCACGAACCATTTGAATCAACGCCGCCAAGTCACTGTTTGCGTTCTCCCCCCCCCCACGCGCAGACCTCAAGACGATGAGCGAGCGGCTGAAGAGCAGGTACTACGCGACGCGGAAGCTGTTCATGGCCGACATGCAGCGCATCTTCACCAACTGCCGCGAGTACAACCCCCCGGAGAGCGAGTACTACAAATGTGCCAACTTGCTGGAGAAATTCTTCTACACTAAGATCAAAGAGGCGGGTCTCATCGAGAAGTAGAGGAGACGAAGGAGTTGCTTCTTAAAGAGGATGAGGCGGTTTTACGCTGGGCTAATGCAAATAGCAGCTACATGGGCAGGAGAGCAAGAAGAGGACTACTGACTTTGAAACGGACGTGTTTCAGGACACGTGGAGAAAAAAGAAAAAAAAAAGGTGCACAATCAGACCTGCACTTTGGTGACATTTGACGCGAGCCAGCCCAGATCCCCGAATCGGTAGTGCCGACAGATATTGACACCGAGAGGCAGGCGGGGTGCCTCTCCGCCGCCGGCGCGAAAGAGGCAGCGAGGCGCCGCGTGCCCGCGTTTCATGGCATATCCCAGCGTCCCGCGAAAAGAGAGGACACGGTGAGGTAGTTACACACTTTTAACGAGGCAGAGGAAGACGTCCGAGGTTTTGCCGTGCCAGACACCGAGAGGCAAAACAGGAGCTGACGCATGATTGGAGATACACCACACACCTTACTCCCCTCTCCCACTACTCCCCTCTACCTTAACCCCCCCCCCGTCTGTCCCCCTCAGTCGACTCAGGTAGATGTCACGAGCAGTCGCCCACATGTGCAGCGCGTCAAAGTCTTTATCACACAAGTGTTTCCCGTGAGGAGCGTGGCCGAAGGGTTCAAGAGGATTTTTTTTTTTTTTTTTTAATCTTTCTCTTCTAGTCGGTTTTAACTGTCCGTTCCATGCTGAAGCTCACCCGTGAATGAGGTCAGAGGTCGTCTGCGATGAGTTCATTCTGCCAAAAGAGGAATACGTGTTTAAATTTGTACAGATTTTAATTATTTTAAAAGAACTTATATCCACTATATATTTCAAAATGTGTACATAACATATATTTTCTGTTTTCTGAACTAAAAAAAAAAAAACAACTTTCTTCTTGATACGGCGCATAGGGCAGTTTGACTATCAAAATGCACTTTTATTTTTCCAAGTATTAGCTAACATAAATAAGAGCATCCTTTTTTTCCCCCCAGAATTTGTTTTACATATAAATTACTGCTGTTGACTAAGGACTAACTTAATTATCTAGAGATTATTCTTATTTATGTGCTGTAATTTAAAGAAATATGCTTAAGACTAGCTCTTAATTTATTCTTTCTTATTTTTGTCCTGCAAATGGAGATTCATAACTTTATACTTTGGAGATAAATGAAGAGTGTGCAATACTATGTAGTTTTGCTGTTTTTGTAAAAAGGTGTTTGTACTTTTCAAACTTTAGGGGAAAAAAAACAACACATTTTGTAAGATGTCTGATGAAATTATTTCATGCTCTTTGTACAATTGGTTAAATGACACAGTATTAGCCTATTTTATAGACTGAATAAAACTGAGGTCGGGCTAATTGCACGTTTGTTATTTGTCAATGCAAGGACATCAAACACAGGGACGTGCATGAAGACCACGGAGCAGAGGTGCTGCTGGGGAATCTGTAGTGATCGCATACAGGTGTGTTGTTTATGAATATGGTCTCTGGTCAAAAAGGGGTAGGTCTCCTCTAAACCGAGGCACACATCAGGGTTCGTGCTAAAAAAGTAAAACAACCAACGCCTTGTGGCCAACGCGGGTGTTTATGCGGGCCACGGTGAGCGGTTATTCACGCACCTTTACTCAGCCGCATCAAGATGAGCGGGAGGCTTCCTCATCAACGCGCGAGCTCATTGGTCGAAAAGAAAAGCAAAGAAAAAGAAGATTTAACTTTGTGAAAACCCTACAGAGTGCCTTGAATTTGTGATTGAGCCATTACAGGTTTAAACACCTTTGATTTTTTTTTATTTAAAAAAAAAAAGAAGTCAAAATACCATTTAAACTGCAATACACCTTTTTTGACATGACACCTTTTAATTGGAAATTTTCAGTGCCGCATCATTAGTATGAATGTAATTGTGCCAAATTATTATTTTGTATTAGCAATTGTCAGAATATATATTCAAGGGATGGATTATAGATTTGCACTCAGTAATTAATGTTTTTGATTACATACTAGGAAAGCATCTTCTTCCTACTCCTTTTGAACTTGAATGAGCTCATTTGAAATATTCGTGATGCATACTTTTTTGTTGGACAATTCCTGTCTTCTTGCTTTATGCATATATATATCTACATATATAGACACATACACACCTATTGTGTATATATACACACACACATCTATAAACATGTCTTACTGTATTTAGTTTAATTCTAAGCATTTTAAATATTTAAAAAAAATAACTCACATTACAGCATGTAGCATATGATGCCTTCCATGTTTTGGGCTTCTTCCCTCACTGTCGTCATTGATGTTCAGCAGTGGCAGTTTGAGCCAATGAGTTCATTATGAATCGAGATAAATTTGCATTAGGTGATAGAGTAAATGAAGCAACAGCAGTTTATTGATAAAATCATGTGAAGACAATTCGATAGACATAAATATGTACTCCTATTCAGGATCTCTTGAAAACACAGTACTTAGTTGAGGACATAGAAACAAAGAGCCTGACCTCGTTCTGAGACGAGCCATTACATTTACCCAGAGATAAAGAGGAGAGAAGATAAAAGATAAGGCCTTGCAAAACAACACAGGCAACACAGCCTGTGAGTAAAAATAAAAAAGAGGATAACAGATAAAACGTTGCAAAACAAAGCTAACCAGGCCTGTGAGTAAAAACATATATATATATAAAAAAAACCTCAATCTGATTACAGCTTGTCTTTATTTATAAAGACATAAAACCTCGAGTGAAAACCAAAATGATCCCCTGTCCAGGCTCTTAAGAAATCACGTCAAAACTGACCGTGCGCGCCAACAATCAGGTTCCAGTGAGCGCGAACAAAGTAGCTGCTCCCGCTCTCTCTCAGCGACAGCCGACAAATGACTCATTGTATTTCTCCAAACTCTGCTGGCTGCTGATCGAATTCCTTGATTTCTGCACGGACCTCCCGCCGGGCCTCTGTTTGAAAACGGGAGAGCGGAGGAACTGCAGGTCTGTAAATTTGTCTCCACGCCGAAGTTTCCTGTCAAGGTGAGGACACAGAGGTCAGATAAAGCGCCCCGAAGTCAAACCGGTCGCAGTAACGTCGGCGTCCGCATCGACCTACGCGTTTAGCGAGGGCTCCTTGTAGTCCACCACCATGGTGCAGCGCCGCTTGCGAGCGGGAACGGGGGTGGAGCAGCGCGTGTCGGAGGGGCGCGGCCCACCGCAGGAGAACTTACGATAGACTGCGGGGGACAAATTGGTCACATCACACAGACTCAAGCCCCGCCCTGCCGGCCTCACACCAAGCCCACCTGGGGAAACGTGAAGATAGACGTGATCCAGAAAAGCAAAAGAAATTAGTCCCAACTTGAACACAACCAGAGATGTGTGTGTGTGTGTGTGTGTGTGTGTGTGTGTGTGTGTGTGTGTCCACCGGTGAGCAGCTTTAACATGGTGCAGCGAAGCCAAAGAGACGGGACTGTACAAGGAAGACATGATCACTTATCAGCTAACCTCACAGTTATTGGTGGCTCATGAATGCAAGAACACGATGGTGTCGTGGTGGAAGCAGGGCGTCCGCACGCTTTATGAATCTAATTCAATATGCTCTGAGACCTTAACAAAAAAAATAAAATGCACCTTTTGTAGGGCTGGCAAACGCTTTAAATCCATCACAGTACCCATCCATATTAATATATGCACCCATTTGCAAACGTATTAGTTAGACCTACATAAAGCCAATGCAGTATACGAGAACATTGTAATAAATCCTCTCTTCTTGTAATGTTCAGTTTTTCATTCAAATCAATTTTATTTTTATGGCGCCAAATCACAACAGAAGTTATCTCATGGCACTTTACAACAAAGGAGCAAGCGCTAATAATGATAACGGTGGTGGAGGTCTGTCATGGCCATAAAAGTCTCTGTCTCTGCAAGACAAGAAAACCTATAGCAGCATAACGAGGGGCTGGTCCAAGGCGAGCCTGAGCCAGCCCTAACTAAGCTCTGTCAAAAAGGAGAGTTTTATGCCTGCTCTTAAATGTAGAGAGGGTGTCTGCCCCCCCCTGACCAACGCTGGAAGATGGTTCCACAGGAGAGGAGCCTGATAACTGAAGGTTCTGCCTCCAAATCTACTTTTACAGATTCTGGGAACCACAAGTAAGCCTGCATTCTGGGAGCGCAGCGTTCTAGTTGGGTAATACGGTTCAATTAGCTCCTTCAGATATGACGGTGCCAGACCATGAAGGGCTTTATAGGTTAGGAGAAGGATTTTGAATTCTATTCTGGATTTTATTGGCAGCCAGTGCAGAGACACCAATACTGGAGAAATGTGGCCTCTTCTCCTTGTTCTTGTACGAACCCGTGCAGCAGCATTCTGGACCAATTGGAGAGCATTTGCCAGCCCTACAAAAGGTGCATTTTTTATTATTTTTGTTAAGGTCTCAAAGCATATTGTTTGGGCAGCCTGATAGGAAGGAATTGCAGTAACCCAGCCTGGAAGTAACAAATGGATAGACTAAATTTTCTGCATCTTTTTGAGACAATACATGTCTGGTTTTTGCAATATTTCGTGAGTGAAAAAGGCATTTTTAGAGATTTGTTTAATGTGGGAGTTAAAAGACACATCTTGATCAAACATGACTCGCAGATTCCTTACGGTGTTGCTGGAGGCCAAGTTAATGCCATCCATAATAGCAATATCATTAGACAGTCTGTCTCTAAGGTGTTTAGGTCCAAGAAAAAGAACTTCAGTTTTGTCTGAGTTTAGGAACAAAAAATTGCAAGTCATCCAGG
>CAAKHG010022575.1:0-18224 GCA_901007715.1 Dactylopterus volitans
CTCGCGTCATCTTTTTCCTCTCCACCTCACCCTCATCTTCCTTCCTGTGATGCTTCCTTCCTGCCCCCGGTTCCTCCTTCCTCTAATAAACTTCTTTTTTCTACCTTTCATTTCTCTCTAGTTTACAGACCTGTATTGTAATTTGAAGACTTGTACATATTGGTTCTAGTTTTTTAGTTTAGTAACACCGATTCTGATTCTGTAGGGACCAGTGAGTTGAGCTGCGAAGTAGGAGGAGGTGTTGGTTCAACAATATTTATCTTTGCAGTCATTCCCCTTTTTAAAGTTTGCTTCTTAATGTTATTCTTAGTGTTGGCCAACACATAAGCACGGGGGTTTTATGAACTTTAAAAGTGACTAATACTACTTTCCGACATCACTCCTCACTATTGTCAGCGTTGATGAAATCTGTTTTAGAAGTGGGAAACAAAAATTAACTACTACTTCTAGAACACTGGTTCTTAACCTTGTTGGAGGTACTGAACCCCACCAGTTTCACATGCACATTCACCGAACCCTTCTTAATCGGAAAAATAAAATGATTTTTTCAAATTCAGAACATATATATATATCAGAAGCCTCAGTCCAGAAGAGCGAAGTCCTAGGAACAGCTAAGATACTGCGCAGAACCCTCAAACTCCCAGGCCTCTTGTAGAGGACCCGAGCTTGAGGATGACACAGATACCACCCCACGAGGGTGAGAGAGACTTTTCTTTTTTTAAATATATATATATACATATCTTGTATTTCCCATCCCAATGAAGCTTAAGGAAGTGTTCCCTTAGTTCTGCCGGTGTTCGACTAGAATTGCTCAACTTGGCATTGCAAATCATGCAGATAGGATGCTGACTCCCATCACGTTCCGTTATACATGTAAATCCATATTGTACATCGTCGTCCGACCCCTTTTTTTTCCTCGACATAGTTAGTATGAAGGGATTAAAATATTAAGAAAGAAATCACACGACGTACCATCACGACAGTCACAATTCGACTACTGAGTGCACCAAAGTCCCTGCGGCACAGACAGGCCAAGCGATGTAGCGTGATCACCTGCAGCCAATGACAGCCAAGCGTGGCGTGTCATCACAAATCATTTGAGTCGGGTGTGTGTCATGACCTCCGCCGAACCCCTGAGACTGACTCACCGAACCCCGGGGGTCGATCGAACCCAGGTTAAGAACCACTGTTCTAGAACTATAGTACAAACATCGATTGATGTATAACTGACAGAAAAGCGCAGTGATAAATGTGCATGAACAACCTGTGTACTGTAATGTCAGAGATAGAAAAAAACACCAGCACTTGATATTTTTGTTAACTGGAAATGATTTAATAATCATTCTGTATTCTTATGGTTGCATTTCTCAGGCCACATTTCACACAGGCCACATCAGCTTGTAGATTTTGTAAACAGACCCTCAGAATAATATCTCTACATTAACTTCCAAACTGTTTTTCAAAGAATTATCAAATAGGCATGACCCTTTAACACCTTAACATCAACAATTAATAAACAGTTCCACCGGTGTTGGACAACTCTGTAATCTTTCTTTTTAACAGCAACAAATTCAGTCTTGAAGCTGGGTCAGACTCAAACTGAAAGAAATGAAAGCTGCAGTCACTTTCAAAGCAGGAATTAAAAAAATGTTCAAGCAAGTCCTCTTCATCACTTTCCTTGTGCCCTGGAGAGCCTTTTCAGAAGCTGATCTTTCAACAAGACGAAGGTAGTTGAGAAATGATGTCTTAAAGATGTCAACATCAACTGAGTCAATTCCATGGATGTGGGCCAAAATGAAAGCCTTCGATAGCTTCACTGGCATGACATCATGGCCTAATAATCGTTTCACCAAGATCCGTCCAACTGCTTACCATTAAGCCTCACAGAAATCTGGCATCAGCCTTGGAACTCGCTCTGTTTTCTCTTCACACTGTTCAAGAAATTTTTCCCAGAAGGCAGTTTAAACCTGTCTTGACACTCCAGCATCACTTATAACTTTTTCATTTACAAAGTCCACCTTTAGAGTCAAATTAACTGCGTTGCTGTCCATAAATACAGTCAAAACATCTTCAACAACCTTTATCCTTGTTGTCTCCTATCCTAGGACAGGTTAACTCTGACAATATCAGTGTAACATCATCGCAGTTACTTTTTGCAGACCTGACAGAGCTCCTCGAGAGCCTCGCTGGACATACAAATGTTTTTACAAGGTGAATACTGGATAATCGGATGACTGACCTACTACAACCTCAGAAAATAGCATTCTATCAAGCTAATGGCATCACATCTTTATAGTTATGTAAGATCATAGGGTTGCTTGCAGTGGTCAATCTTACCTGTGCAGTTTGCTCTGCCTCCTCGCGAACGAACTGCACATCTCTTGCAGGCCAGCCATTAGCTGAAGGCAGCAGGAGTTGTAAATTCTGCATAGGCACTGCATTCACTTTAGCACTCTGAAGGATACATTTCTTAAATATATTAGTTGACTGCAGACAGTTTGACCCACAAATCTATGATGTAATTGCAGAGCGTAATTTATAAAAGTCTTTCTAAATCAGTCTTCTGCATATGCCTAACTTTTAGTTAAAACCAGGAACATTTCAGAGATAGTGTGTAAAATTCTGCTCTGATTTTTGAGAAATGTAAAAACATCGAACTTGACAAACCATTAGACAATACATTAGAAATGGAAGGTCAGGAAGGATATTTTTGAGAATTTTGTTTTTTGAAGTTGCGAAAACAAATACCAATGTAATGTGAATAAATTATCACTGCTGCAAAATGAAGCTCTGATTAAATGGCATGAATTAAGTACTGTACAAATTCCACAGCACGATAGCTTATTTCATGCCCGTGCCCATTTAAAACCGGGGGATAGAACTGTGCATATGCCATAAAAATATTGAGCAATTCATAAAATCAAATTTATTAAATATTAATATGTGGTACATTTGCCTGCAGTATTTTCTCTATGTTTACTGGTTTCAATACCTACATTGGTATTTCCCCCTCCTTAACCCAAAATGCTCCTCATCTTATCACATTACCTGTGTGACATTCTCTTTGTTGTCATCATAGCTGTCTCGTCACCGTCTGCTCTGCCAAGGTCATCATCTGAATCCTATTCATATGATTTGTATCTTCTTTGTCTGTTTCTTCAGCAGTTTCATGACAGATGTCGTCAGGCTCTGTTGGACCTGAATGCTCTGAAATTGTTTTTGAGCCTGAAGAAAAGAAACAGGCTCGCATACCCACTAGACTGGTTCCAGCTGGTTTTGACGATCTGCGTGCAAAACCACAAGACACAGTGATTTGACGAAGAACATTTTAACCACATGATGTATGAGTGAGAGGTGCAGGAGCCTCATCTTTGAGCTGAGACAGCTTGCAATGTAGGATGCAGGTGGAGAGAGACACTCTGAAGTTAGCTCACCGTGCACCTCAGCTGTGGCGTCACCTCTTACCTTTGAACTCTTGACCCTCGCTGGCTGGCGTGTCTTTAATGTTCTGGCTGTGAGGCAGCAGTTTGAGTCAAAGAAAAAGACCAGGGAAAAGGAATGAGCATGGGAAATGAGGAAACGATGACGCACTAGACACTCTGTGATCATAAACAAAGATGAAAAAGAAATTTTACGAACCATTTTTTTTCCAAAACAAATTTGTATGCAGGGCACTGGTAATGATTAAAATGTTTGTGAGCCAGGGCCAGCAGGAAGCTATTGAAAGAATTTGATATTTTGGGAAATATGTTTATTGGGTTTGTTTATGTAACTAGCAGGTGAATCAGAGGAGCTGCTCGTTCTGAATCTCCACTGAATCTCCACCTTCCCCTCACCTCTCACACATTATATCTCAAAAATGCAGTGGTTTTGCAGGTTCTTATCAAGTTACCTCACTTGACCCAGACATTGTCCTCAAAGCATGTTCTCTTACATGCTTTTTTGTACCACCTTCTCGTGTTATATAATGCTTTACTAGACCTTAAAACAGAATGCACATTTTGACTTCTCAAAGCAGGGAAAAACAAAGTTGTAAATCATAAGCCTGGACTATACCAGAGCAATGCCATAGGTCATCGTCCTATGAGTCGCATTTATGCTTGTGCATGCACGCATGCATGCGATTTCAAGTAAAACTGAATGTCAGGGCTTATGGGTACTTGGATGACACCACGGGAACAGTATGGAGACATTTTATGTTTTCTTTCTGTTGTTTTTTTTTTTTTTCTGTTTGAAGAAGTGGTCGCCATTTGCTTCGGATATAATGGATTTGGCTACACCACTCTTTACCCATGACACACTTCACCCACCCCTCTACCAGTATAGTGGTGAGCAGATAATTCTGGTGAACTATACCTTCAAAGTTAATCAGTCACTGCTCTGGTAGCTGTCTCATAAGACTGTAACTTTCCCATTAAAACCGCCTCCCTCACTAATTTTATTGACAAAAACTAGCCCGGCACTTTCGGGTGATGGATATAACTTTATGTGGTGATGCTACTGGTAGTGCTACTCAGTGTAATGCAGCTGTAGTTTGAGTCTGCCAGCCACAAAGAAAGATGGTTCTTTATGATTATGACCAACAACTGTCTCCATTATCAATCAGTCAACCTGCAGACTATTTTTTTCTGCAATACCTGTGAAAATGAAAGGTACAAATTCCAAGAGACCAACATGATGTCATCTTTAAAGCCAAAGATATGCAGTTGATCAGCTTAAAGAGTACAGAAAGCCTAATTACAAAAAAAAACCCCAAAAAAACCCCATTAAGGGCATTGTCATAATTTAAACATGAAAGTCTATGTATTTCCCAATGTCATGAGTATTTTTTTGTAAACTTTGAGTTGGGGGTTAAGAAAAAGAATGTGAGATGGAAGACAAGGTCAAATATGCATCATGTCGCTTTGTTATTTATTTCATTACTGCTGGGGTATTATGACTAGTTCTTCAACAAAACTACTTATTATGTGGCTGTTTGTAGAGGAAAATGGGTTAAACCATCTCTTTCCTCCTGTCAAAAGAACTTAGAGTACACCACTAGAATGTGACAGCTGGCCTGTCATGGTTGAATCCAAGATAACCAGCTTGAACTGAATAATACGACTGGGCACTTGTGGTATACTAGCAGATACTGCCAAGGCTTTTACAAGCAGTGGACGATTTGTAGGTCAGAGCAGACAGAAATGATGACTGTGCTTTAAGGTGACATTGGTCACATTACATGTTAATATTCTGGCATGCGTTGCTGAACAATGAACAATGTGAGTTTCTAATCTAATCATCTGGCTATTCATAAACCAATAGTTCATAAAAATCTCCTCCATTCATTAGAACCTTCACACTTCAAAGGGGGTTTATGTCTCCAGCTTCTTTTATTTTTTTCACTTTATAGATACAACTATTCTCTTTGTCCATTAGGGGGCCTCAGAGAACCACCGCGCTCCATGTTTCCATTTTATTGCAAGCTTGCTAATTTAATTTAAATACACTATAGTGCATATTTAACATAGTCACTTCATGACAAAACATCGCTGCTTATAAATGCGGCAATTTTTAATCATCACAGTTTTTAGCCTCTAATCTCTGCGTAAAAGGCCAATTACCGCATATCCAGTGTCACCTGCTGTACTATAGGCTTGTGTACAGTGGGCTTTATAGCAGGATTGGCTACCAAAAGACAGTCACATGCTTTTATTCTTACTTCACTTTTTCTTGAATGGGACGACGTCAGCTCGCCGGCGTGAAACTGAGCCGCCGAAGCGCAGCCTCGTCGGGATTTGGCCACAGACGCACACTGAGGCTGCAGGAGGACGCAGCCAGACCGGCGATGCTGACGGTAATGATGCGCATTATTCATATGCAAACAACCTTCAGCCACCATGAACTACCGAGGACGTAGTCGGACAGTTTGTTCTTCTTTTTTTTTTATCTCTTTGGAAGGACTTTAAACTTTGAAGTTTTGCAGGAAGCAATTGTGGATTTTTGACACAGCTGACCGCGTCTCTGTGAGTAGATGAGAATTGGAAAAAAAAAAAAAAAAAAACACTAAGAAGAGCATTTTGCAAATGGGGAGGGGTGAGCCTTGATTATAGTCGTGTTGTAAAAATCACAAGGCGCTCATGGTAAATCTCGGCTTTACAGCTTGACAGTCATGCTGTGTGAAATAATCACTGGCAATACATATCTTCTATGAGCTTATAGCAATACATTTTTAGGAGTTTATATTTGAAACCAAAAAAAATGTGGACTGTTAGATATTGCACTTTTGAGGAGCCAACATTTATGTTTATTTTGATGAATACAGATGTATCCAGTGTTAATTGATGTATTTCTTTAATTCAAAGCTGCTGATGACTTCACTGAATGAACAGTGGATGCCCAAATTTGCCGAAGATTGGGATCTACAAACTGGGTAGACAGACACCCATCATTACTCCAAGAAATTCATTTACTACTACCTCTTCAGTACTGAAGCCAAAACAATGTCAAATCTAACTCACAAAGTAAGGGGGGTGGTGTCTGTCCCAGAGAGGCAAAGCTTCAAAAAACACATCCATCATTGTCTATCAGTGACTGAGATGTTTTGCATGGCAGGAATACGGTAACCTCCAAGATTCTAATCCTGTGGAGATAATGTAGCCCATTCCCTCAGCATGACTTAAATGAACACACCGCACATGTTCAGGGATGGATCTCGTGAACTTCACAACTGTCATCGACAATGGATTTTTGGACGAGGCTTCGTCAGGCCGCGTCCTGACTGGTTGTTTCCTGTCGCTGCTCATCCTCACGACGTTGCTGGGAAACACGCTTGTCTGTGCGGCTGTCACCAAATTCCGCCACCTGCGATCTAAAGTAACAAACTTCTTTGTGATCTCACTGGCAGTGTCGGACCTCTTGGTGGCAATCTTGGTAATGCCGTGGAAGGCAGTGACCGAGATTGCGGGGTTCTGGCCATTCGGCTCCTTCTGTGACACCTGGGTGGCCTTCGATATTATGTGCTCAACAGCTTCCATTTTAAACCTTTGTGTGATAAGCCTGGACCGCTATTGGGCCATCTCCAGCCCCTTTCGCTATGAGAGGAAGATGACACCCAGGGTGGCTTATGTGATGATCAGTGTGGCCTGGACACTGTCTGTTCTCATTTCCTTCATACCAGTGCAACTAAACTGGCACAAAGCTCAAAGGAACCCTTACCCTCCCCTAACTGGAACCCCCAGCACTCTGAGATCAAACATTACATCGAACCACAGCCCAGAGAACTGTGACTCGAGCCTGAACAGGACCTATGCCATCTCCACCTCTCTCATAAGCTTTTACATCCCTGTGGCCATCATGTTGGCCACCTACACCCAAATCTATCGCATTGCCCAAAGACAAATCAGGAGGATCTCTGCCCTGGAACGAGCGGCCGAAAGTGCCAAGAACAGACATGACAGCATGGGCGGAGGTTCCAGCATTTCAGAGTCCGAGAGCTCTTTTAAAATGACATTCAAGAGGGAGACCAAGGTGCTGAAGACACTGTCTGTGATCATGGGGGTGTTTGTGTGCTGTTGGCTTCCGTTCTTCATCCTCAACTGCATGGTGCCCTTCTGCGAGCAGTCAAGCGGAATAGAGGCTTTCCCCTGCATCAGCTCCACCACATTTGACGTGTTCGTGTGGTTCGGCTGGGCGAATTCCTCCATCAACCCCATCATCTATGCCTTCAATGCAGATTTCCGTAAGGCCTTCTCCATCCTGCTGGGCTGCCACAGACTGTATCCAGGAGGCCACAACATAGAGACAGTCAGTCTAAACAAAAAATGACTCACGACTGTCTCACAGCACTGACTCACCCATGATGCTAAGAGTCCAAGCGTTCCTGCTGAGGCCGGCTCGATCGACTTCAAACACGGACGCTGCTCTGTGTGCTAGTGTGACTGAGGGATGCAGTGACTCTGTATGTGACCATGCAGGCAGTGGGCGAGTTGCCCAACTGGGGACCGACTGTCAGCGCGAGCATGTTCGCTGTGGTCGCTACACTGTCTTTTGATGAAAGAAGCTCCGAGATGAGGAGAGGGGATTTTGAGGATTAAGACTCGCTGCTGTTGCGCCAGGAAGCTGGGAGCACAACGGTGCTGACACGCCTGCAGGACAGATAATCCCATGACTGGGCAGCGCACACCCTAATGCTGTCAGACAGTGCTCTCTTCAATAGCACCACACACACATACACAAACTGAAACTGTGGCAGATAAGACACATACAAGCGATAAATGTGACATTATGAAACTAAGTTAACATCCAGTGGTCCAGTAAGAGGTCAAACCAAATCACTGATGAACAGGTAGGACTCAGTATTATCTAATATGGTTTTCCATCTGGCTTAATCTGTTAATGTTGTGGACATTGATAGACATATTAATGTTGTGGACACGTATGACCATAATTCCTTTTGGAAGCTTTTAAGTCATAAAAAGTGCAGGTTATTGGGTCAGCAATGCAATTTGCATCCCATCAACTGGCAAATCATAACATATGATAACCAATTTTACCTCACCAACGTCCCATAAATTATTTCCAATGCACTGCCTGAGATGGTGTTACGGGTGGGTATTTGATATAACTTTGTGTCCTGTGTTTTTCTTGAACAACAACTGATGACCAATTAAGTAAAAGGCAGAGGTCAAAAGAGTTTTTGGGGGTTTTTTTTGTTTGTTTTTTTGTTTTGTTTTTTGTCTTTTTGTGGCGTCTTCTGCTTTGTGTGAAATGTGTTACAGAATTTTCAGTAAATCACTTTCACATGTGCAAAGCGAATAATTAATGTGTAATTCTGGTTTATTACAATTTAGCTTCATCATGGTGGATATTATTTAAATCAGTCAAGACAATGCACTCACCAAGGGAATTTCCCGAGATCAGGGAACACGGTGGCTTACTGAAATGAAGTCGGACAGGTCAGGAAACATGAGCGGTCAGTCAAGTTGTAAATAAACCAACGGTTGTGTCAGATTATCGGAACCTCGTCACTTGATGGTCAAAGGAACGGTAGCATATCTGAAACATCAGTAGCAATCCCTGTTAACAAAACCTAGTGCGTATAGTGTGTTCACATTAAAAATAAATACCGTTCTAACTGAATCCTACACTATGTTGTAGAGCTAACATTTTCTGTCCATTCATGGGGCCTCTGCCGCCTCATTTGAGAGATAAGCTACCATAACTGCAATGAGTTTGCAGCCAGGAAACACCCATTTCCTCATTTTCAAACTCAAGATACTTCCTCACATGACTTCTCATTTGAGATGGTCTCACAATTATCCACTGACAGTCACCTATACTTAGGTAACGGCAACCACAGGTGTACATAATATCTTATTCCCCGAATTTTAAACTAAATTAAATATTCAAAAAAAAAATATATATATATATATATGAAGAATCCACTTGCAAAAGCAGATTACTCCATTTTTTAGAAATTTTCAAAAAATGAGTTTTTTATTATGGAATCCAGGTGATATCAGTCAATCCAAAGTTCAGTGTCTTTGACCAAGGCAATATGACATAACAAAATGGAGGTACCTCAAAAAATTCAACAGTCAGTGCTGATAATATTCACAGTATTCAGAGTTGCACGGTTTTCAGTGCTTATTGTAAAAACAAACAGATGAGGTATTTTAAACTTCAGTATGTTGCAAACTTGTAAACTGTTGAACTGTAAACCCCAAAAACCCCCTCAAAAACAGGTAAGGATGGACTGTACTAAGGTGTCAAACTATAGCCATTTTGCAGTATTTCACATTCATCTGACAGTGCTGCTATTCAGTATTAAACAGTATCCGGTGTTACAGATCATAGAAAGAAGCTACAGGGTTTAAAATGCACAGCTCTTTGCAGTGTATTCAACATTCAATAGTCAATGCTACATTATTTTCACTCTTTGTTTAGTGTTACACACTGTTACTCCTTGATTTCAGTATAACCCAGAATGTAACCCAGTATAAAACAATATTCAGTAATGCTCAGCATTAAAAGCATTTTTAAATAAATTCACCATAACTCAGTATTACTCCATTTAATATTCCACAAATAGTGGTGAAAAGCACAGGAGTTTTTTTTTTTTATTTTAGTTCATCAGATCACCTTATTCCTCCTCATCACTGCTTTCCTCTAATTAAGAATTAAAGAGTGGAAAGAATGAGACCGTATGTCCTACTGTAAGCATGAGAAAAAAAATTACAGTTGACTCCACAAACTCCATCGTTGCTGCCTGAGATGCCACGTTTCGGGCGTCCTCCTCTGGGTTTTCTCTTCTTTTGTAATCTGAAGGGGGATAAGACAACAGCCTCTTCCATTTCATCAAAGTTATCCATGGTAATATTGACGAAAGTCCCATTCCGATCGTCTTTAATGTTGTAAATGTCACCGCAGCAATCTTTCTGTCATGTGATCTAAATGCGCTGCGCTGATTCGCTCAAAGGATAGTTGGTTTTTACTAAGAAACAGCTGTGGCGTTTCACGGTTTTTGCCACAAAACATCAGCTTTGACTCAGTTTCCAACAGAAGATATCAGGTATTGCACCAACTTGGATTTGGGCTTTGAAAACAACGCAACGCGGAGTAAATTACAAGCCTCGGCTAATTTTTTCCCAAAATGGCGTTTATCTGTTTTTGCAAATGAACTCTTTATTTATGAAATTAAGTGTCTAGTTCTATTAAACGAGACTCCTTTAGTGTGCAAAATTGTTTGTCTAAGGTGAATGAGGAAGTTTGTTTGTAGTAAATGATTAGTTCACAATAAACCATACTTAATTTACTCGCCCCATAAAAATCCGATGAAGCTGAGGTTTGTTATGAACAAGTGACTTCAAGTGACTTCACTTTTTTTGCTTGAATTCCTGAATTGCGTGGCACCTCACAGTGACGTAAGGGACTAAAGTAAGGTTGTATGTTTTGGCCAGAGCTGAGCAAGAGTCCTCCTGCTGTCATCTACAGAATGCTAAGTCAAGCTAAATATTTCCTGGCAGTAGCTTCAGTTTTAACTGACATGAGAGAACTGAATTGTTCTTCTCTAATCTGGGTTTTGTAATGAAGTGTAAATCATACTTGGCGAGTATAAGTATTGCAGAACTTCTGGCCAAAACTGAGAACGGGAGCAAATAAACGGCAACAATTAATTCATACTTAAAATGAGGAACAGCACTTCACTAAAAACAGCATTTGAAATGTGCAGGTGTTACATAAGTTTGATATTGTGTTTTGTTGCATTCATAAAAGCATAAACAAGCAGAAAGACCAGTTGTGCAGTGTCTGCTACGGCCACATGGAAACACCATAATGGACAGCTTCATAAAAGTCCATTTTCTTTCAAATCCATCATAAGGTAAAAGTGTATATACGATTTGCTAAATAGCTTTGACCTCCACACATCAAACTCCCTGGAGCAAATTTCACACCAGAGTCTAAAGGGCAAAATCAGACAGGACCAGCTGTGTCTCGCATCCAAAATTTCACTCTCACATAAATCTGGTGTGTCACATCTGTCTGGTGATGTGGTGCCATAATTAGCAAAGCGACAGCAGTAGTGAATCGCCTGGAATAATAGTGCAGAACACCAACTGTGGAAATCCTTTATCTCTGCTTTTAGATTTCATTCACTGAACAAGTTGTCATCCTCAAACAACTGACTGAACTCCATGATGCCTCAATTTTACGGCGTTTTCAGATACAGTAGCAAACTTTAGTTTTCAGTGGTTCAGTAACTAATGTATTGACCTGACTAAAACCTTACACATCCCTATATAGTCATAGGCTTGATGGAGAGTGAGAGGGGAGCCAAGGTTGTGGAGGTGTGACAGGAGAACAGAGCAGGGACAAAGACATGATGTACGGTATTTTGAGAAGTAATTGTATTAATTGAATGATGAGTTGATCTAAAGTCTGGATCAGTTGAACATCAACATTTTGCTAAATTATCTCTGTAGATGTGTCTGGTCTTCAATAATTCAATGTGGATTCAGACACATTCCAGTAGTTATCATGTCATGTTGGATGAGTGATTACAGTCACAAATGACACTCATTAAAAAGCAACTCTGCGAAGATTAGAAGGACAGATCAGAAAATCAAATTATATTCATGCTCATTAGAAATATGAAAAGCTGTTCTAATAACTCTTTCTGTCCCTTTCTTTCTCTCACCCCTCAAATCCCGCCCTTTGTGATACTCCCTCATTCACACACAAACACACAGCCACCCGGACAAACACAGTTGTCCTTTAAAGCCTGCTTTCCCTGGGCCCTGGACTGTCCTTGGCTCTGTGAAACCTCCTCAAGCGTGCCACGGGAAGGGAACAGCAATTAATTTGACTGACATCATTCAGAGTGATGGCTGAGGTGGCGGCAAGACAGGGTGTGTGTTGGTGTGACCGTACGAGAGTGGTGCGGCGCCACTATCACCTGCTCCTGAGTCCGACCCCGAGTCTCCGCAATGTCAAACATACTGTGTCAACACAGAATTTATTTTCTTTCGCTATCTTTTTTTGTCTGGCGGAATTTGTGAGATTCATTGTCTTATTAGACGGAGGAGAAGTGATGTTAGATGTGGCATCCTCAGATGATGCTAATGACTGGCCCTGGGGAAATGATTTACTGAGACAGGGGAAGAGAGAGAAAGCAGGCAAGGAGACAGAAAGAGGCTTATGTAAGTATCAAGCAATGGCAACTTAAAAAAAAAAAAGAGTCAAAGGATGTTCTGTAAATATCACATAACCCTCAAATATCATTATCAAGTCAGAATCCCGCCACATCTATCATGAAGTATCTTCTGTGGTCAGATGCTGTCTGCTTAGACAGGTAGACTCGGCCATGTGACAGTGGATTCTTAAAGTACTAAATGATTTTCTCATCACCATATCTTGTGAGGCAGGATCTTAGGGAATGAAAATGCCGTTAAACAGTTTGCAACATCTGTGTTACTCTCCATTAGATATGTATTATTAACAACTGGCAGAACTATACTAATCACTAAAGCCTAATGCATTTTTAATACCTCACATGACACCAAGATAAGCATAATTTAGAGCGAGCGAGCTCGTTGATGACTCCAACCAAAGTGCGTCAACACAGTTACGTGCTGGCAAACATGGATGTACTTTGCAAATAAAAAAAAATGTTGCCATTTATGATCATGTCTGGTCTCCATGGTGAGGGGAGCATATGCTATATATCCATTTAAAACTAACTATGTGGGACATGTACCACACAACAGACATCTGTTCCTTTCAGAGTAAAACCAAGCAATCTTTGGAAGATAAATTCTAAAAGTATGATCTGATTTCAGCAATACAGTATGTCATGCAGTGCTTCAAAAAAAAGATTAATACGTTGCCAAAGTTGCCTGCACATCTTTTGACCTTTAGTGCTCATCCTTTGTGGCAAACTACTCCGTTCCTCTCTCTAGTTTAGTCTCGCTCTTCATTTTCTTAACACACCCCTCCATGCTTTCCCCCCACCCTCTCTCTGTTTACTGTTTGTGCTGCAGGCCGCTGGCAGTGCCGTGTTGCCATTCGTCACTCTGGCTCCAGTGGAGAGGACAGGCCCTATGACCCAACCACTGGGAAAGGAGCAAGGCAACGAAGGGAAGGGACATTCACAAAGGGTTCTTCAGAAGAGAGGGAAGAGAGAGATCTATTTCAAAAGAGAGGAGGACTATTAACAGAAAAACTAACAACTGTCTCAATAAGATGTCCGGCAAGTTTCAATATGCCTAAGTAAAGCCTCTGATATTCTTTCAAAAAAAGATATTTTTAGTGATTATTATGATTAAGATGAACAATCTCACATCGATGTTCAGCTGGATCGGGTTACTGTGTACAACTATAATGGCGTATGGCTATAACACATTCACTCACATAATGTTCATACTAATCAAACCATTCAGTGACTGCTCGTGTCCCATATGGATGCCTTTGCATTCATTATGATGGGTCACTTCATTAATCAGGGTTTTTTTTTTTCAATCTTCTCAACCATCTTGTAAGTGACAGCTCATGAAAATGAATCAAAGTTAGAAACCATTTTGCTGTTTTGTTTTAATCATCCTCTGCTATTTCTTGTGTTCATTTGCAAGCCTGTGCACATCATATTATTGCCTAAATCCGCCAAATTAAATTGCAGAGAACATACGGAAATCCCCCATAAAGTGGAACATTTTTCATTCTCAGTCTGTGTCCCTGCTAAAAATCAGTCCAAATGAAATCCACCAGAGAAATCGGACAGATTTAATGTATTAGCCCCATAATCATCCCTGGCCCATCTCAGGCTGTCAGTGAGGCAGAGTGGAAAGCATCATTGAGGCATGTTAATTGAGAACTCAGCGAAGTCAGTGAATGCACATCAAATTATACAATGAATAATGAGCCGGATGCAAATGATGCTGGCTGATGAACTGTGTTTACAGCAGGGGTGATGTCCGTTCCAGCAGCTTAGCTGGAAAGAGGTGCTGCCTGGCAGAGGAACCTGAGTGGAGATCATACTATTAACGATGCCACCATCTTTTCTAACTTAATAAAATACAACATATCACAAATCCACTGCACAAATGTTGGAGTGTTACAATCAAGGCACAATTTGCCATCTGGCCATAAACATAGGAAAAAGGGTTAATATTGTGTTTATTATTAATAGAACAAGATTTTGTGTTATCACACCAAACAGAGTAAGGGAGACTTATGAACCCAAAGAGTCATCAGTAACCTTAGACAGCCAGCTTAAAAAATGGATGGCCAGAAACTAGATTTCTGAAAGTCCCAGAACATATGAAAGAAGCTGGTTTGGTCATGCTTTATAGCAGTCATACATGGGGGTCTACATTTTGTAGTAAGTAGGACACTTTAACTTTGGTCCAGTACAGTTGGTGGAAGAAATGTGTCTCATACATATTGAGGACAAATATGTTTGTTATGTCTTAGCCCAAGCTCCACTCTTCTTCCAAGTTCGGGGAAATTTTGCCTGTTAGTTTTTTTTAATTAAGAAAAAAAACAATGGATAAAGATGAAAACATAACCTTCCTGGTGGAGGTTCAAAGCTACTCGGTCAGTGACATTACATAAAAATTACAAACAATGTTAGTGACCTTTGCCAAAGGCTATTTGTGAAATGCTCATGTGTGTCTCTCAGCAACCATGGTTATGGAACTCTTACACAGTCACTCCTCCACCTCTTCAAGCTCACAGATGTCCGGAAGAATTCAAAACAAACTTGAATTCATCATCTCATCTCATCTCATCTCATCTCATCTCATCTCATCTCATCTCATCTCATCTCATCTCATCTCATCTCATCTCATCGTCTCTGTCTTATTCCTCTTACGGGTCGCGGTCGTGCTGGAGCCGATCCCAGCTGGCAAGGGGCAAACGGCGGGGTACACCCTGGACCAGTCGCCAGCTCATCGCAGGGCCACATGAAGGACAGGCAACCACTCACACTCGCACGCACACCTATGGGCAATTTAGAGTAGCCAATTAACCTCAGCATGACACGGGGAGAGCATGCATACTCCACATAGAAAGATCCCAGGGCGAGAATCGAACCTGCGACCTTCTTGCTATGAGGCAACGGTGCCAACCACCCCCAAACTTGACTTCTTGAGTAAAAAACATTTTCACCCTTGTTAGCTTTCTGTTTGGAGACAAGCTGTCAAAATGACAGCCTATCGTGTTTTTGTCATTTTCTAAAATTTCACACACAATCTATTTTCTTGCATTTCTTATATTTTATATTTCACTGGAAAATACTGCTGTGGAGAGGGGATTTTTTGAGTTTGGAAAGATTTAAAATGCCTTGTTTGAAATTCTAGGCATTTGTTTGACAGTAAAATTCTTTTGTTATACTTTATTGATTTATTTATTGATGCCTACTACCTGCATTTGACCCATGTTTAATCAATAGACACCACATGCACAGTGAGCGCGCACACACACTGGAACAGTGGGCAGCTGCTGATACAGCACCTGGGGAGCATTTGTGTGGTTGGGTGCCTTGCATAAGGGCACTTCTGTCGTGTTGAGGGAGGTGCACATGCTGTCCTTCAAATGGCTACACAGTGTCTGCAATATGATCAAGTCGAGAAACTCTCCTCTGTCAATGTCCAAAAGAAGCTTATGATAAAGGAGCTAATGAAAGGCTCACATAGTTATTACAACATTATAGAAACTATCGAATGGGAGAAGTTTCATGGGAAGTGATGTGATTTGAATCATTGCAGGAGGGGCAAACGTGAGACGTGAGGATTCTATTAATGAGTGGATTACATAGCAATGTTTTTTGGTTTTACATTCTTGAGTTGTGGCAACAAACTCAGTATTCAACACTTTCATAGACAGGAGCACGCTGAAGTTGTGGCTATTAGTTCAATGCTAGGAGGACTACTGGCAGTCGAACAGGAGAAGAAATTCTCTGAAAAGTACTTTTCCTTCAGGAAAAATTCTGTTCCAAAAGCAGAGAGACTTATTGCAGACCGAGAGCAGCTATGCTAGTGTTATCAGTTATTGTGTTGGCTTGGTATCAGTGCACATAATTCCATAATTTTTGGGGACGACATGCCATTTTGATTGAATTACAGTCAACCATCTGTCACGGTTGATGGTTATAGCATTTTCTCTCAGCGTTGAACGGACTGAAACAATTTGTGTTCATATGAATCCTTTTTGTTTAAAAACATGGTTGAAAATGATCAGAATTCCCATTTTAGGCTTGGTCCATACATCCAGAGTCACAATATCTCAGTCAGGATATAATTATTACTATTACTATAGTTTAGTCAGTTTTGTGTTAGTTCCCTAACTAATTATGTCAATATTATGTCGATATTACTATTCTAAATGTATATCCACTTATGGGTACAAATTAGAGTGTAATTACAGGGTATGAAGAATTTGAAAGCCCTGATTACTATGGTTAGTAATTTAAAGAATAGAAGGTTAAGAAATCAACTATGTTTAATAAATGGTTTTACGCAGATTAGAATGTAAGAAAGGAACAGAAGAGCAGAGGGGGAAGACGGGTGTGAACATAAACGGACACTGTAGTTGGTGACTTCCCAGGAGACCAGAAAAGCCAGACACAATTTTTGGGTTCTGCTCTGTGCATCTGAAAAGGGGATTAACAGAGCGGGAGGATAGTACAGAGGACCACTCAGCAACAGACGTCCCACTCGAGTGATGGCACAGTGACAAGCTGAACAAACATCCCCAACAGAGAGACGGAACGAGCGGGAGGGAGGTGAGGCAGATGAGGATGCGGTGAGACGTTTGAGAGGGAGAAAGTGCAAGAGGACTGAAACAAAGTTAAAAACAAACACAAAAAAAAACTATCCTCTTATGCAAATGCACAATGAAAGACTCAGAAACATTTACATTTACTCACTGACACCTTCATCCAAAGCCACTTATGAGTGAGGAATAACACTCAAACTTAAGTACATACAGTAAGTAAGGGCTCATCTATTCAATGAGACAAGATACAAGGAGAACATTTTAAAAGTGAGACTGAAATTAATGCAACTTTATAAAGGTGATGTTGAAACTTCATCATCCAATCCATTTCTAAAACCTGTCACACATTTTAAGACTTCTTAAGGCCGTGCAGAAACCCTGTTTGATGGTATTTGTTAGTTTCTTCAACCACTGGGGGACCACAAACAAGACACATCTGGACTGCAGTGCAGTGCTCCAGATTTCTTGGAGAAACCAAATGGCCATCAAGGAACATGGTAAGCCTGTGACTGATTTCAAGTGGATGGGCACTGACCCAGAAATCACCATAGGCCAGCATTAGTGATTGGAATGGGTGGCCAGTGGAGGTCAGTGACAGGCAGATTGACGCGTGTCCTTTTAGACTGATTGAAAACCAAAAGTGCTGTTGCATTCTGGACTATCTGCAAGAGATAACCATTAAAGAGCTGGGTGGCATGGTTAATCAGGTAATGTCTGATTTATCTGTGGTACCAAGAGACATTACAGGAAGGCAGAAGCAACATGGTCAGACAAGTGTCACTGGTTGTCGATCATGACAACCAGATGTTTTTCACTGCTACCTTGCTGGAGTGAGAGAAGAAAAAAAACATTTTCATGTCGGGATTGTGGTGATGGACTGATTGGATTGGTTTTCTAGAGATTTGACAGAAGGTAGCTTTCCTTTATCCATCCAGCTTTAACACTGTTACACCTTTAATAAGTGCTAATTG
>CAAKHG010022584.1:23309-34351 GCA_901007715.1 Dactylopterus volitans
CTTGGCCTTGTACTTTTTTAGCAAATCGTGTATAAAACTATACATAGATTTTGACAAACTTTCCTTGTTAAGGGAGACTTTAATGTCCAGTTCAGCCTGGACTTAAGTGATTCGTGGTGTTAGCGGCGTATGAGGAGTAAAGGGGTCATACTAGAAATATCCAGAAACACCCAGAGCCAGAAGATTCCTGGCCGTGACAGGGTGGAAATTTACAAGTTGGCCACAGCGGGAGTAACCTGTGTTCACCAGCAGAGGGAGTAGTGGAAAGACATGGCTTCAGTCACGTCTCTCCCAGTACACAAATCCCTCTATCCCTCCCCTTTTGTATTCATGTCCAGAAACATTCACTGCAGCACCCTGGACATGCCTGAGCAAAACCCCTTCTCTCATCATAGCACTGTGCCATTGATCAAACACCAAGGGTGCTCTCTCCGGATGAGTTTCAGTCTCTCCCAGCCATAAATTAGACGTCTGTAGTTGCTGCAACAGAATGCAGGCAATACACACACATTGGCTGTTCCCCATCCGATGAGGTACCACAGGCAACCAAAGGCATTTCTTTCTACTGGTCGATTACGACCTCTGTGCGGTTTACTTGCTAACTGAAGCAATCATGATGGAGACGCTGCAATTTGCACCGAGTGACAAGATTGTTAAAGCTGTTACGAGTAATCAGTCGTGGTCATGTTGATTAGAAGGCGATGCTGTCTCTCTCAGGTGGAGACGTGGCGTTCTCACTCACAGTTGTGTCGCGTTACAATTTTTTTTTCATCGCAGTGTTACACAGTTTGTTCTATTAAACAGCGTAACAGATGCAACTGTTTCGACTTTTTGAAGAAAACGCAACCTCTACACACTGATGCAAAAATTCAAAACAAAATGTCACAATCTGTAATCTGCAAAATTGCCACTGATGGTTTGACACAACCAGAAATATAGAAGGGGACACGCGCAACAGTGGGATCAGTGTAATCTGTGTTGTGGTATATAGCCTGTTGTTCTGTCATTTCACCCAGCCCCAGTGAATGTAATTATGTGGACCTCAGCCAGCTGGTAACAGCAAGGCTTAAAATCAATGTGGCAACTGTGGACAGTTCAATAGCTTCAGCTAATGTTTTTTGTGCATTAATGGCAATAGCTGTGAAAACAAGCGACAGAAATGTCACGAAAGATTGCGAGACAGGGGTGTGAGGTTGAGGCCGAGGTGCATTACAGCGTGACAAACGTGTGGGGAAACCCCGTTTCTGCAAGTTACATCAGTAGGTTAACTGAACCCTGTTATAGATCATTTTCCAAAGGGCTCAGTTCGATTGTCTCCTTTATGAGGACAAATGTCTTGCCCATGGAGCTGGTCCAATGAGCTCCCAGCTGTTACATCAGGCGTGATGTAAAATCAAGGCACCATCCAGTAACTCGTACAAGCCTACTTTCGAGCCGCGATTCCATTATTTTGCTGCCAGATGCGGAGGGAGAAACACCGATTCATGTAGGTACACACAAACAATCCAATGACTCGATGCTTTGCTCAAACACTTGGCGTTTTAGTCTCTGTAGAAACTAGTCGGGAATAACTTCTCATTTGCTAGTTCAGAATAATATTTTCTCTGCCTGCCTGCGGGGGTCAGAGCGACTGCTGTCAGAAGGAGGCCATCATCTGGTCTGAAGCAATGATCTTTGCAGCGGACGTTGATAAACACGTTGTTACCTTACAGAGATAGACACACTCAAATTTCAGAGCAGCGCGAAAAAGCCGAGTTCATACCCGGACCGCCATCTGGACTGTCAACCCAAACAGGTCGGCATCATTAGCCTCGAACAAGGGAAGGGACAGCTAATGGAGAAGTATTTTAAGCCTGTTCACAGCCCCTCTGCTGCAGATGAGACCAAACTTCGGAAGCACCACAACCACCACCATCATCATCATCACAACCACCACCACCAAGACCTGTCACACAGGTAGGATGGTTCATTCCAGTCTGTGAAAATCATTCGCGATAAACGAGAAAATTATTAGTTATTGGAACCATGGACTGTACAATATGATTTGTCATCATAGAGCATACAGATGCTGGACATGGTTATAGCTATAAATGTAAGCAAGTGGAATTATATGCAGACCATCTAGTTATTCTATTGCTTTATTTATTTAAGAAACGGGATGGTAATATAAGATTTTCCTCTTCCTGCCCCCTTTTCGATCATGGAATGAAAGAAATGTAATAATATTGTGACTGAGTACTGAAATATTGTTTCAATGACACGGAATAAATAAAAAATGAATGAATGAATGTTTAATAGCAGCTGGTGCAAAGACGTCATTACAGTTGTTCAGTTCCCTGCGTCCATGTGTTGTAGGTACGCGGTGTTGGACGACATTGACAGGAACACAGATGAATGCCATGGCCACCACCGCCACCAGCAACATGGTCAGTGTCTCCATGACAGCCCTCACCGTGACGCCCGCCATCGTCATCAGGCACAGCTATTTCACCACAGCGAAGAGGATGAGATACTTTACAACCACAACACTCCCGTGACTCTCTCCAGGGCCTCCTCCTCGTCCCTCTCTTCATCCTCTGTCTCCTCGTCTTCTTCGTCTTGGTACACAGAGGCAAGCGCAAATGACCCCTTCACTCTTCGCCATGCTGAGCGGCCGCAGCACTCTCTGTCCTGCTCTAATATTCCAGATGTGCGGAGGGCTTTCCGGGAAGACGACAGCAATGAACCAATTGTCTTTGCCACCATACGACATGGTGGCAATGATAGCCAGTTACAGGGGCCACAGCGGGGGACACATGTCTTTTCTCCCCTTGACCGGGGTCACAGCAGAAGCGAGGAGGGCCTTCTGCAAGGTAATATTGCTGATGATGGTGGAAGAAAATCCAGGGTACAGAACTATGGACCTTTGTATAAAACAGCTAGTTTGAACAGAAGCCTGGCTTTCAGTGAGGAGGACATTTTGTTAGGAGCTTCCAGGGGCCCAAAGAGAGCAGTGTCTTCCAGCCAGCTTCCCAGCAAAGGAATCCTCAAAAACAAAGAGCCTCATACAGACATCCGCAAGGCGAAGTCAATGGAGGTGCTTTCGCCAAGAGTTCCTACGGGAAAAGATCCAAGTGGACCGAAGGGCAAAGGGACCACTCAAGCTGAGATTGAGCAAGCAAGGGCAAACTTTGTGCAGGGAAAGTTACAATTCTCAGCTTTCCTGGATGAGATAACAAAGCAGGTGATGAGTCCGTCCTATCTTACCATACTGGGGGTGAACAACAATAAAGCCACTGACAAGACCTGCACACCAGCTCAAGCTCCTGGCCCGGCCAAGCCTCAGCTCCCACCCAAGAAGCACAGGGAGAGCTCATCTGAGGAGCAGCACCCTAAACAGCACAGGAGATCAGAGAAAACAGCGCACAGTAGCTCGCGGAAGCACTCAGAGTGCTCCAATCCTGACAAACTGGTTTCATATGCAGGCAGGAACCACCATGGCAGTCCCCCGCCTCATCACTACTCCAACTCCACCAGCCACAGCGCGCACCATGGAAGAAGCAGAAAAGACAAGAGGCTGTCACCGCTTGGTGGCTGCATGTCAGGGGACAGGTACGGCAGGTGTGGCCCTCAATTAACCGATGGAACCAGCACCAGCCCCGAACCCAGCCAGCCCAAGCAACGGCACCACCACAGACAGCACACCACCGCATCCCACAGCCCACACCCATACGCCCAGCACTTCCATCAGCCCCAGCCCCAGCAGCCTCACCCTGGCCCTGGGCAACGAGGGCCAAGCAACTCGCCTCCATCCTCAGCCCAGGGCGCAGGACCGGGCCTCGGGTCTGAGTCTTCATCTAGTAAATCAGATTCGCCAAGGGCTCGAGACACGGCCTCCACAGCGACCAGTCACAGTTCAGAGCAGAGTGGTCGGCACCAGTCACAGCATGCCGGGAACTCGAAACAACGCAGGGTAAGTTCACTTTGTTGTCATTTTTCTCTGTTCTCCGTCAAAAGACAGGAAAGATCAGAGCAGAGAGAGCTCCCAGGCCTCATCTCATGAATGAAAGTGAAATGTCAGAAGCAGTGTAAAATTCATGACCTGGTTGATAACATTCTTGCTGATGTTGTAAACACACGGCATATGCAACTGTAATGAGTGCGTTTACAAGAGCGCCAGAATCCTGGCCATAACCACGGTTTTGAAGTATGCACCTGTACACAGCATACCCCAGGTTATATATCGCCTGCTGCCCCAAATAGAGATCAAGATGTAAACACCTTATCCCCGGGATCCAAGGAACCAAGACACAACTGGACTCAGATGATCACAAACCTGCTAAACTGCTGGACTATCTGAATAAGATAACTGTGATACCAACGCTCATGTGAATGCGCTCAAGCTAGCTACTAGTGCCAGTCAATAAGTTAAATAACCTAGGAATTTGAGCATCAAGTGACAGCGTAACTAGAGCGCTAAAGCTCAAATGGTCAAAATCAGCAATTTATGAGGAAGACATGGATCTAATTGTGACATATTATTGCGGCCAGTGCCAGTGAAGATACAAATTAGCCAAAACCAAGAACAATTTGTTCTGAGCTCTGCTGCAGCATCACCTCTACATGTTCTATCTAATGTTAATATTCAGCATATATCGTTTTTTTGGGGGGGGCCTTGGCATGAGTCCATGCAAATGAAATTTGGCATATGAGATGACTTAACAGTCTTATTTGGAAAAAAAAAAGCAAAACACTTTAAGTTCATAAAGGGAAAATGCTCCACTGAAGGGAAGGAGTAGCTCTGTCTAGAGAGAGCAAATGAAGGGCTGCTTATCTGCTCCTCATATTGCAAAGGCAGCTTAGCTGAGTCACTCTGCGTGGGATGAGTCAAACGCTGCGCACTGCAAGCTGAGTCACGGGCAATGCAGCAGATGAGAGTCTTATAGTTTTGCCGAAACGGAGTCATCTATTCACATAACGGTGTTGTTTCCCTGGCTGCCCTAAGTCACTCTGTGGTTCACGAATCTACTGCAGAGCTGGTTAGAAAAATGAACACGTTTACACAGACAAATATTTCTGTGTGGCACATACTCCCAGCAAAGAGCGCGTTGGCTGGATGAGAGCTGGTATCACGTTGCTCTTATGCAAGTATCTGTTCACGCTCACACTCTTATGCACAAGTAAACACACTCCACATTGCATAACACAGCAAAAGGCTCTGTGGTCGCCGTGTAGTATTTGGTTTTTCTGGTCAAGGCTTGGTAGAGTAACAGACACACACACACACACACACACACACACACACACACACACGCACACACACAAACCATGCAGCCTGGAGTGCAAATGCTCCACAGAGCCAAGGCTTTAATAATGGATGAATGGAGGCACATCTGGCCCCCTCATATGACAAAAATCCCACCGATTTATATTTATTTATTCATGTGTGTGTTAATGTGCATTTTACCCCGTTAGACCATTTAACTACAAGATCAATAACCAGTGGATCAATACTCTGCTTTCTCTGGCCAAAAGCATAAATTAGATCAAGCTGTGTGTCAGGATGCAACAGTCGGGGTATAGGGGGGTAATGTGGACTGAGGTGGACTGAGTAGAGCCTGATTCAAAAAAGGACTTGTTGAGAGTTAATCTAATGTGTACATGTCTGTGCATGATTTCATTATTGGGCATGGGATTACAGAGTCACCATGGAAACTGTGTGATTAGGGTTTTCAGCAGCTCCTTTTTTGCTCATGTCAAACTGGTATATGTGTGAGTGTACCTGTGCCGCTTTTAGCATCTGTGCATAATCAGTGGCAGAGATGTCGGCTGGCTGTGATGACAATGAGCCCTCCCTCCTCTCTCCTCATCATCTGTTTTCAGATGCTCCGGATAAGCAGAACCATACTCACTTCCTCCCATCTTCAAAGCTTTGTTGAATCAGCTGTTGAAACTTTGCATATTTGCTGATCTAAATTGCCATGTGGCTCTCTGTTTTTTGGGGTTTTCTATTAGGGTTTTTTTGGGGTTTTTTTTTTTTTTTTTTTGCATTTTATCGGCCCACACTGGTATTTTGTGGGTATATGAATTTCAGTGTCCGAGAGTGGTGGAATCACAGTGGGTGTTCTGCACTGTGTGAGACCATGTTGAGCCAAATTACTATCTGAATACTTTTTTTTTCAGTAAGATGTGTTCTTTTACGCAGCTATTTAGTTATGTACACATCCTCACGCATCGGCATTCAGAGACACACACATGTAACATACACAGCCTCATATATACACTTGCAGTCACACATGGTTACAGTTATCCTCACAACCCCACAATCTGCTTCATGTGGAACTAGTTGTTTAGGCTGGTGGGGGCCGGGGGGGTCAAGAGACAAACAGGATGTCTAGAGGTGTTTGGACAGTACAGTACTGAGAGACACTGTTGTGTAGAACATTTCAAATGTGCAAGTATGTTACTTAAGGATAAACACCCAATTTTTTTTCATATCGTACAGCGAAACCATCATGTAATTTTAGGACAGGTGTTTGCATTATGCTACTTTTTTAAATGTGTGTTTCTTGTTTTGAGTTTGTGCTTTGTTGATCCACTAAATGCCTTCATGTCTAACAGACTTTCTGAAGTCATAGTTCAGCCTTTTATGGAAATATGCTTATTTGCTTCGCTGCCAAGACTTAGATGAGATCAGTACCACTCTTTAATTTGTCCGTTAGAAATGCAGCTACAGCCAAGAGATGCTCTGCCAAGTTTTAAGAATAGGAAAATAAAGGTAGACTGCTCTCGCCGCAGTTAAACAAAATGAGCTTGCACGCACCTTTAAAGATCACAGCAAGGTCAGGGTTTATGTCATGTTACATGCTGTAACTCTGTTTTGGCTCGTCTTATGTTTGGTTTCCCTTTCACGCTATTTTCGCCTTCCATTCTTAGCTTAGGTTAGGTTATTATTTGAAACTGCAGAGAAAACTGGGTAGGATTAGAAATAGGCTGGGGCTCATGTGTGAAGTGAAGAGGCAACACAAACTGATGAGGAAACAAACTTTGACTCAACAATAATGTGCTACCGTCGAGGCAACCAGGAACCCAGGAACTCTCTCTCATACTCATCCTTCCTCCAGTATTTATGAAAAAGCTAAATTAAGCAGCTGCTGCTTCATCAACAAAGAAGCAACGCAATCACCCATATTTCCCAAAATGTGCCCTCTATCTTTTTGTCTCTTACTAACAATACTGAGTGGCCCGAATTAGCCAAGTGACTTAAACAGCAGAATGGATAGTTGGGCTCTTTTTCATCTGCTCCCTACCTGTGCATTTTCCTCTGCTTCTGTCTCAGAGAGACCTTAATCCTGCTGATGTGTAAACCATATGCGTGTGTGTGTGTGTGTGTGTGTGTGTGTGTGTGTGTGTGTGTGTGTGTGTGTGTGTGTGTGTGTGTGTGTGTGTGTGTGTGTGTGTGTGTGTGTGTGCGTGCGCGTGCGCGTGTGTCATACCTTAGACGTGGCGGTGGGCTGTCCATTTGGAGGAGAGGAACGTGGGGGTCGAGTATTGATCTTTAATGGTAACAGAGATGCGACCACGCAAGGCCTGACTCTGAGCCAAGAGTTGCGAGCAGCCGCGACCCCCAGCGGCAGCCTGCCTGGATATGGATTCACTCTTAGAGGAGGCCAAGACCTGGACAGCAATCTGTATCCTGGTAAATATTTTTTAAAAATCAACCCGTCTCTTTTCAACATTTGAATGCAGCTCAGCTCCCAATCTTATAATCAAAATTCTTTCCAGCTCCTCTCATTACAGCCTCCTTCTTCTTCATTCTTGACCTCCACATTTCACCGTTCCCACATGTACTCCTCTCCTACCATTTCTATGTTCTCTATGTGTTTCTTTCCTCCTCATCTCTGGTAAACTCATCAGTCAGAAGAAGGGGGTATAGTGATGAGTGCCAGTGAACTGCAGCCGCATCCATTCTTGAGGGATTGCGGGGTTCAAAAAGTAGGTAAAACATAAGATTAAGGAGCAGAGAGTAGTATAATAATACAAAGGACAAAGGCATGTTCAGTTTGCCAGACATTTGAGCTCCAGTCCATATTCCCAGAACAGAAATGAGCAGACAAAGCAGAATTCAATCAAATTACAGGCACAATCTGTAATTTCTGTGCCACCCTCTTTACTTAACCTCAACCATTTAATGTTATGTAAAACTTTAAAATCAATCATGAGAAAGATTGGTGTCAAGCCGGTTATATACACACATATGTGTTTAGTTCCTGCAATAGCCATTTTGAAACGAATTAGGTCTGTAAAATTACTATTTTACTACCTTATTTTCACTCTAATTTGGAGCGACTGCTCTCAGCATTTCTCGGGTTTGTGCTTTCACAGATTAGGCTTTAAAGAGCAACTTGTTTGGTTTCACCTTTCCTTTTCTTCTTTTGCATTCCCTGTCCCCCCCTTTTTCATCTCGCTACAATAACAGATTTCTTCATTTTGCAAACAGGATATCAAAGGAAATACACACTCATAAATACGCACAGTTTCACATGTGTGGTGTGTGATCAGTCTCACTGGCAGTGCAAGAGTGTGTGTTGAGTGAGTGCCAGGCTCCAGGTCAAAGCTAGACCCTTTGCGGACCAACTGCAAATCAGAAATCTGGAATTAAAAACATTGTACAGTAAATACACTCGCAGGGGTTATGGGCGGAGATTAATCTGGGGCGGGCGGAGGCCCTTTGGGAAGAGGAAATGGAGTGGAGACTCTGGGTGGCAGAACTGTCAGCCAACACACACACACTGTGTAAACACACAAACGTGCAGTGTGCTGCTTGTGTCGTCTGTCATTAAAGAGTCAGTAGACGGAAGTGAGGCGCACACGCACGCGTGCACGTGCGGCGCGTCGTTAGCAGGGTAGTAAAGTCACACTGTTCAAAGGAGCCAGAGATGTTTGATCAGCGTTACGAGAGGACTGCACGGGCGTCTGGGAGGCCTGCTACAGTCGCCATATGCTCCCATCAACGCTCAGCGTCATTGCACGCCTGCAGGAGCACAAAGAGAAGAAAGGATCATAATTAAGCTCTGGTTTTAGCTTTAATTCACCCTCTCTCCAAAGATCATATCATCCATTTTTGTTTTTTTCTTGATAGGTAATAAAAAGGGGCAAATTGCAACCACAGTCAAGGTCTACTGAAGCGTATTAAACTCAAAGTGCACCTGAGCTGAAAAAATGTCTTTACAATATGCTCAGATCACATCCTGAGTTATAATGTGCACGTATTTGATATACTGTATGTTCCAAAAATTCAGCCTCTTCATATTCTTTTACCAAAATTAAGTTTTGTTTTCTGCCTGATACAGTGTTTCCTCCCGTAAACTGGAACCAACACATTAAAAATATACATATATACATTGCAGTTGCAAGCCCTCTGGCTTCAATTTATTCAGTTTGAGGTAAGTGGTCTCTCTGACAGATCGAGATTATGTGTATGGTATTTCACAATGGACTAGTTCAGCAAACACATGGAGCATTTGGTGTGCTTTGTCTGCTGTCTCTCGCGCTGACTAAGCCCTATCAGTGTTCACCATTGGGTCCAATCAAATTCCTCCCATTATTATGTCTTACCTGCTTATCCTGTTTCACTAAGAAATGCATCACACGTGGACCAATTGAACTATAACATGCCACATGAGCAGCACTGAGTTGATGTTTAACTAAAGGCTGGATTTAGGGTCAGCTGCATTGAATGGGGGTGAGATTCCCTCAGGGTGCATTTTAGGTGCAGTCGAGAGGTAGAAGGTCAAAAACTGTCAACATTTTACCTGTCAATCACACAGATTTGCTGAGGTACAGCGAGGCATGTCAGGCTCATTGATTTGTAGGCAGATGAGGGTTCATCAAGCTGGTCATTAAGTAGGTTTACAGTTACTGAGCTTTATCTTTTACCAGCTTTCAGTCTCAGAGAAAATAGACCAGATTTGTAGTTCTTATCTTTGGTTAATACTCTAAGAAACATAGCCTTGTACAAGTCAAATTTGAAAGAAAACCTCAGCAAACACACTGATTATTGATCATGCTATTCAGTGTTACACATGTGACTGAATAGCTCAAAAATCCCAGGCAGACACCCAGGAATGAAGGATTCCTCCACCCTTTTTTCCACCGAGTGCCATTGACCTTTGGCTTCTGAACATCAGGGCCGGTCCCCTGCAGCCTCACAGGCAGTCGGAGGAGGCAGCCAGTGACAGCTTGACAGTCTGTCTAAACTCTGGATGGAGGTCGTGTTTTCACAGCCCAAGATGGACACCATCAGCTAGAGCAGCTCAGTTACCGGCAATACGCCTACACCCAGACCTGCCATCAGAGGGAGGAGTGCATGAGCTTGTGTATCAGCCCACTGGCATGTGTCTCTGTACACACACTAACTTCAAGACAACAGTGGCTTTCTTATGTGTAAGGAAATTGGATTGACATGGAGAGGAAAGTGGCCCGTTATTTAATTTAGCCCTCAACGCAGCCATGCACACGGTTACACTCTCACACACACTTAACCCCAAAGGTGCCGTATCTGCAAATCACACTCATATTATGACCTTGAAGGTGGGAATAGAGGATACGGGCAAACCCTGTGTGGAAGACATTTAACAACTTATGGCAAGACCAGAGTTAAATGTCCTGGTTATGCAGCCCCAGCAGCAGGATTGGACAGTTAGGTGGTCCCTCTCGAATGCTCTCTCCATCTGCTGAAAACACACCTTGATTCTGATGGCTTTTGCAGATTAGAGTTTAAAGGCCAAGTACACAACAATCCTCTGTCCTCCTTCTTTCAGTCATTTCCCTCCTCTTCCACATGTGTTCTTTCCCCCATCTCTGTCCCTCTCCAACTGGCCCACAAAAGCCACATCTTGCGGTCCTTTCTCTTCACCCAAGCTTTTCAATTTGATTCACACACACACACACACACACACATGAAATAACACACAGAGCAGAGTGGAATAAAACTTTGTCTCCCGGGATCTTTTTCTGAGAAAAGTTTTCCATTCGCCTGTGATAAACTCTCAAAAGTGACG
>CAAKHG010022587.1:0-23809 GCA_901007715.1 Dactylopterus volitans
TGTTTGATTTGACTTTGCAGCATTCCGGAACACCCGTGCGTCACTGCAACTCTCTCTCACACACACACACACACACACACACACACACACACACACACACACACACACACACACACACACAGAGAGTCACAGTCTCTCCATCAGGAGTGTGTTGAATAATTCAGACTAAGGGAAGTACACAAGAGTGTTAGGAGTGTATTCAGCGCTGGCCTGAGGGCCGGCCTCTGCTCTAAAAGCATGATGTCACCACCAGCCCTCTTCCTTTTATCTGTTCGACTTGCTTTTTCCACCCTCTCCCTCTCCATTGGTTAAATTTGGCTTTGATGGCACATTTGACGCTTAATCGGGTATAAAAATCAAGATGTGTGTGTCCGGCCATGTGTGCCCAAAAATAATAATAATTAAAAAAAAAAAAAAAAAAATCGACAATCTGTTTGGAGTCAGATTAGCCACATTATTCTTTTCTACTGCATCCACATCTGAGTCTGTTAATTCTCCCTCATTTGCTCATCCTTTTTTTCTCCAGCCCATTCATCCCTCCTCCTTCTCTGACAGGCCTCCCCTCCCTTTTGCCTCCTTCTGCAGGTTTGCCAGCTGCTCTGCTGATCCACTGAAGCCTCACTCAGATGTAGGTCACTCTCTCAATTAAGACAATTAGCAGCAGCCGGGCGAGACAGGGCGCGAGCCGCGCTCATTACAGCAACAGGAGCCATAGGCCTGCATCACTCGGCTAGCGCTTAACACTCCACTTGGCACCTGCATTAGCCAATCTGCCAGTATTTACTTGGACTAGCACTGACATGGCCTCTGCAGAAGAGCTGAGCCATTTTTTTTTTTTTTTTTTGTACAAACTACAACACAACTCAAGCTCGGTCTGCGTGCAACGTCATGGATCATACAAGGCGAAGAATCTCAGCTCACAGCCCTGATTTAAAATGTGCTGGAGGTCTCTGGTTGCTCCAAAAAAAAAAAAAAAACAAGTTGAAGAAATCCAAACCCAGGAAATCCAGTCTCGCATCAAAGAGGAGAAACACCCGCTTCTTTTCTAGGTCAAACTTTACCGCCTCTAGAGCACATGTAATGACAATCTGCCGGTTACTACGCAGGAAACCTGTTATTAAGGTCATTGTGTCAACTCCGACATAAATGCTAATAATCAGATGGCACTGAAGTGGACAGTTGCACATTTTGTCACACAAAGATACAGAAAAATGAGTCCATGCATCTGTCACGCCCAGGCTGGATAACTGCAGTTCCTTATTATCAGGGCCGCCAAAACAATTCTCTCAAGACTCTCCAATTGGTCCAGAATGCTGCTGCACTCGTTCTAACGAGAACCAGGAGAGGATTTCTTCAATATTGGCTTCTCTGCACTGGCTGCCTATTAAATCTGGAATAGAATTCAAGATCCTTCCCCTTACCTACAAAGCCCTTAAAGGTCTGGCACCATCATATCTTAAGGAGCTAACAGAACCTGACTACACTGAACGACACGCTCTCCAAATTTAAGAGTAGGCCTATAACTGTCCTTTTTGACAAAGCTTATAGCTAGGGCTGGCTCAGGTGCGCCTTGGACCAGCCCCTAGTTATGCTGCTATAGGTCTAGGCTGCTGGGGAATAGTGAACCATATTTATCTATTTATTTTATTTGTTTATTTAACAGGGACATTTCACAGCTCTCAGCCATACTAGAGTTAGCTACTAGCTAATTTTCATCTGTAGTCCCTGATCAGGAACAGAGAACATGAAGTGTTGGAGTAAAGTGAAATCTAACAATATAGTACAAAACAAATGAGCACACACAAATACAAACAAATATAAAAAATATTGTTACAAAAAAGTATTTTCACTCGAAAAACACAACAGAAACAATAAAATCACAGTGTTATGACATGATACGAACAAGATTACAAACCAGTTGTTTGTGAGCCAAAGTTTATGATTGATGGGTGAATCATTGAATTGATTTAAGCCATGACTTTGTCTTGGATTTAAAACCAGTAAAGGTGCTAATCTTATTCTCTCTCCTTTCCCATCCTCTTCCTCTCCATCGATTCATGCATGGTACTAACTCAACTTCTTCCCTGGAGTTGTTTACCTATCTTGCATAAATGGAGACCTTTACGGCCATCGCAGACCTCCACCACTATTATTATTATTATTATTACATTACTGTAGTTGATATTACTGTGCATCTCTGTATCCCTACTCATCCCCCTCCCTTCCTTTCTCTCCCTCTCTCTCTCTCTCTCTCTCTCGCTCTTGCTCTCTCTCTGTCAACCCAACTGGTCAAGGCAGATGGCCGCCCACCTCGAGCCAGGCTCTGCTCAAGGTTTCTGCCCGCAAAAGGGGAGTTTTTCCCTGCTGTCGCCAAGTGCTTGCTCATCGGGGAATTGCTGGGTCTGTGTAAATCAAAGAGTACGGTCTCAACCTGCTCTACTTGGAAAGTGTTATGAGATAACTTTTGTTGTGATCTGGCGCCATATAAATAAAACTGACTTGACTTACGACCTGCTCAAGGCACGACTAAATACTAGGAAGTGGACCATTTCAGAACCAGATTGTTTCCTCACACATAAAGGCCGATGTGCAAACTATGGGGAGTGCAGCACAAGCGGTGACTTCCACATAAAGAGCATGCTGTGCATTTTAATTCTATACTGAATGTTCTATATTGAATAGTGGTAGCAACAACTAAAGTGAATCATTTATTCATGGACGCAATTTAAGAGAATTAAGGAAACATTAAAAGGAAGTAGTTTAGCCAACGTTTAGCTACATAATGGAATATATCAGTAGTGTGTGTTGCATTGTACCTCCTTGTGCATCTCCTTCCATGTTTCAAAATGCAGCTAGTCAGAAAAGTGCTAATTTTCCTGCCTGTGCTCCTGCAGCAGGTGGAACACAGTAGTCGTGTGTTCATGCCATGTTTTTTTTGGCCCAAATTGTGACAAAATCATACCAAGAATAGGTCCTCCACTAGACTTCTGAAGTTGTGCTGTGGCATCAAGCTGTTTGAAGCATATCTTTTAAGGCCTGGAAGTTGCGAGGTGGCGCCTCCATGGATCGGACATGTTTGTCAAACACATCCCACAGATGCCGATTGAATTGAGATCTCGGGGAATTTGGAGGTCAAATCAACACCTGTAGCTCGTTGTTGTGTTCCTCAAACCGTTCCTGAACCCTTTCTGCTTTGTGGCAGCCAGCATTAGGCCGCTTAAAGAGGCCACTGCCACCAGGGAATACCGTTTCCATAAAAGGGTGGACATGTTCCTCAACAATTCTTAGGTAGGTGGTATGTGTCAAAGTAACACCCACATGAATGGCAGGACCCAAGGTTTCCCAGCAGAACATTGCCCAAAGCATCTCGCTGCCTCTGCCGGTTCGCCTTCTTCCCATAGTGCATCCTGGTGCCATGTGCTTCCCAGATAAGCTACGCACACACACTCGACCATGCATGTGATGTAAAAGATAATGTTATTCAGACCAGACCTTCTTCCTTTTCTCCGTGGTCCAGTTCTGATGCTCATGTGTTGATTATTGGCGCTTTCATCAGTGAACAGGGGTCAGCATGGGCGCCCTGACGGATCTGCAGCTATGAAGCCACATGCAAAACAGGCCGCCAAGAACTGTGTGCCCTGACAGCTTTCTATCAGAACCAACATCAGCCTTTTCAGCGATCAGAGCCACGGTGGCTTTGCAGCTGTTTAGCAGATGCTCTGATCCAGTTGCCTCGCCAGCACAATTTGACCCTTGTCAGAGTCGCTTAAATCTTTACGCTCGCCCATTTTCCCTGCTTCGTACACGTCAACTTTGAGGACAAAATGTTCACTTGCCGCCTCATATATCCCGCCCACCGACAGCTGCCAGGGGAACCACATAATCAGTGTTATTCCCATCAGCTGTCAGTGGTCATAATGTTATGGCCGATCGGTGTATACCAATAATAAAATGTAAACAACATGAATTACACGAGCGAGTGATCTAAGCATCTGCAGTGCGCTGACCTGTAAAACAATCTCTCTTCTGATGTGTCAGGCTTGTAGCACCACTGGCCATCATTAACTGGCTGTGGTGACATTGGCCTCTCTCGCACATCTCTGGTTCACATGTACTGCTAGCTAGCCTCATCCCAATAACTGCAGATTAGTACTGGTCCGTGGAACAATGTTCTAGGATGCATCACCATCGGATAGCCGAGCAACACCTCTGGCCATCATTAAACTGCTGCAGTGAAGGAGGCGGCTTTGTCCCATATTGTTCATTTCTGCCTTACGCAAACACTGACGGGGTGCAATTAATATTTATTTACAAAATAACATGTTCATATATTATGATAGATTATTTCCTCCGAACAGTCTTGTGAACAAATGTGCTTTTGCCACTCGCTGATCAAGGCTGAGAATAGATAATGAACAATGAACATTATTATATCTACACAAAAATGTGGAATTTACACCGTCTACACCAGAAAACAGTCAACTATGTTTATTTTTGGACATTCAACAAACTCATCATGTTTGGAAAATTGATATGAATGAGATATGCATGAAGCAGATGTGGAAATTTTCTGGGGGCTTTTTGAGTCCCATCAAAACCCATTTAATACGAAACATAATTACTTGTAGGACTTATTTCATGTGAGTTAAACGAAACCACATGCCCGCTTATATTTGGATTGCATGCATAGTTAATGAAAACGGCTACAAGAGGGTTGCTAAGACACATTAAAGATAAAAGAGGCTCCTCTTTGGGCCAAACTTTGTATACTTGGAATCTACCCTGAAGGTGTAATTGTTGCTTTGCAGCAATCACTGCTCATCAACTTCTACGGGAAAGGAAAGTAATTGCACTCGCTGGAAGAATATGGGCACATTCCCCCTTTAGGCAGCATTCGAAGCAACTGATAGCCTGCCTTGTTTTAGAGACACTTATGGTATATTATCAGAGGCAAAGCTGGAATTTTTGCCGGTTTACGACAGTCTAACAATCAGACTGAATTGCCTACTTTTACTTCAACGCTTTGCATATCAGCGTTTCTATTTGAATATTACAATTTTCCCTGCAGTCTTTTAGATAATATCTAACGTGCTTTTTTTCTTTCTTTTTTTTTTTTACATATGTGCGTGCATCCAAGAAATGCTCCGCGACTTAAGTTTAATTACTGCACTCTGACACTGTGACGACGCTGCCTAAATCATTTGGTAATCCGGTGGCGGGCATGGTGTTGGTTTGGTCACCACAGGGGCGGCAAGCACAGCGTCGCCTGCTTGTTAAAAAGCAATAAAATCACATGCAATTGCCATTTCATTTCGCTTCATAATTAAGCCTGACATTGCGCTCATGATTTCGCCCCGCGGCGATCGATGGCGAGTGACGTCTCCGTCTTGCCATCATCATTTGCGGTTGACACACGAGCCGCAGCAGTGGAGATGACTGTGTCACGCTGTGAATGTATGCTTTCTGTTCAGTGTGCGGTGGTCGAAAAATTCAAAAATAAACTCGTGCCTAAAAGTTACTGCCGAGCCGGATGCTACCAGGATGGTTTCGAATCTGCAGTGATGAGCTTCTGCAGTATCTTTACACTATTAATCATCTTCCCCATGACTAACACTGGTGGTGTCACAGAAGCACCGCCTAAGACAGGCCGTCTCATGACACACACACACACACACGCGCACACACACACCCTCTCTCTCTCTTTGAAGGGTTCATACTGTACATCTTCACATCCATTTCGCTCTCACACATGCTCTCTCTCTCTCTCTCTCTCTCTCTCTCTCTCACACACGCGCATGCTTGCACGCGCACGCACACACTCGCTCTCAAATTATCTCATACTTAACTGTTACCATATATGGTTCAATTATTCTCCAAGCCCTCTCAATCTCTCTTCTCTTTCTCTCTTCTTACAGTTCTTTCGCTCTTCCTCTTGAACATCTACAGTAATATCACTCTGATCAACTTCGCCATCCTTCATCTTTGTCTCTCTCTCTCTCTCTCTCTCTCTCTCTCTCTCTCTCTCTCTCCCACTTTGCTTCCCCCACTCCTCCCTGTCTCCCTCACCACCTCTTTCTCTGCTGTTATTGCCTCCCTCATCTTCTCTCTTTCTCTTCTCTCTCTCTGATCTGCTCTGAGAGTGTTATTTATACAGCAACAACCCACGCAGAGTGAAGCAGAGCAGTGAAGGGAATTTGACTTGCCAAAGTGGGCATCACCTCAGAAAGACAACAAAACTCTTCTCTCTCTCTCCGCGGCTGCATCTATCCTTACACCCTTCTGCCTCTGTCTTATCACGGCTCTGCTCTTCAAGGCTTCTCATTGAGGCTGTGCACAAAATATTTTAAAGTTCACGGGGCCCTCAGTAGTACATCCTCAGCAGATAGCACAAAAACGAGAACATGAAACACACTGGATTCAATGAGGAGTGCACTGTTATCTTTGCTGATACAGAAGGAATTGGATTCTTTAACAAGTTTCATGAAACGCGATTCTGAAAAAGGCTTATCTTTAAAATCACAAGGCACTAAATGCTTGGCTGTTATTTCAGATTCTTCAATATTATCTAAAAAGAATGTTTTTAGATTCTGTATTTTTTATGTAACATATTTTTTTCCCTCCCATTTGCATATTGAAATGCCACATTACGTGAGGTGAGTCAGCTCTGTAGGTCAGAGAGGTCAGAGAAGTGGGCCTGTGACTCAAAGGTTGCTGGTGTGAATTACTGACTTGCCGGGGAAAAAAAAAAGTCTAATGAAAAACAACATGCACACTCACTCAACTATACTTGGATAAAAATAGAAAAATAAATCCCACTGCCTACCCTGTCTCAGATGTCTTCCCCACGCCTACTCTCTCACCTGTAGTCTTACTCTAGTCACATCATGCACACTGCAAATTTCCTGCTTTGCGCTCATTTGCATCTTTCTTCTTGCTTTTATTTCCTGAAAATGCAGCCTGTTAACGGAAAAATAGATGATCATAAGACACTTAAGAGGGATATTTCTTTCAAAAGTAATTTAACTATCTTACCGGCTTTTTGTGGTACTTTGAAATGTCTCCCTAACACATATTATTTCATTACACACATACATATGTAAAATCACAGTGAGTTTTTGTGCAATGCTCTGATACCACAGCCTGCCTCAGTCTTAATTTATGCACGTCTTACACTGGTTTTTTTTTTAATACCTTGTATATGTTTTTTACACCTTGAATTTGTCTCATATTGCCATTTCTATACCTTTGTGTTTTGACTCTGTCTTGTATTTATGTAACTTGAGACGCCTTCTACCGGGTGCTAAATGTAATTTTGTTGTACTTGCTGCAGGGACAAAAAAAGGAATCTGAATCTGAATTATTTCATCATTATGTCCATGATTTTGCACTGGCAGTAACCCAGCTCAGGTATCCCATTCTTCATGGACAGTCTGCGCTCCGCCACTCCTGACAGTTCCGATCTGCAGTCCAAACTCCAACATACAACGTCTCATCCTCAAGATGTTCTGCTTCGTGGTCAAGTTTCTATCATAAAGAAACACTCCACACATCAGTCATGACAGAAACTCATCTTGAACAGATCTGCACACTTCTTCAGCAGACTTCAGAGTGATGAAGCCTCATCACTATTTCATAATATCATTCCTCTAGTCCAGACTCCATTTACAAAATCTGTGATTTTTATTGCAGCCGTGTCTGACAGTCGACCCGCTCTGGCCCAGCTCCGGAGCTTTCACCTGTCCGGCGGGTCTTCAGCAGGGTGGGGGGTTGCTGCTGAGCCCCAGGAAGCAGCCCGTGAGATCCAGGATCTGCGGTCGTAAATTGGCACCGCCGCTGTGGCGCATCATCTCGCCGCCTGCCAGCATGCGAAACATAACTTTCCTCCAAAATCGATGTGGGTCTGGCAATCAGTCAGTTTAGGAATGCCTGATCCCATTGACAGCAGCACCAACACCGAGGTGACGGTTCGCTCTTTGCTTTGTAGAAGCGTGTTGTTTTACCAGGCGCTTCAGGAGATTAGAGTTAGGCTGCTGTTCTTTGATGCGGATAAAAACTCTTATACCTGTGCATCAGCTACAGCTCGCCGGCATATTTTCATCCTTGATCTACCAGGAGGGGTGAGGAGCGGGCTCATGATGCCAGAACTGTCAGCTGCTGCATACGCGAATGGGGATCGGCTGGCTCACTCATTCATCACACCTGCGTCATTCATTAACACCTCTGTCATTCAGCACTCAGACGTTGGGATTTGGAGAAGAAAAAAAAAAGAAAGAAAAAAGAAAAAGAAATAGGGGGAAGACGTTGCATTTGTCCCAAAAAATATTTTCAGTAAGAAAAATGATGCACATCTGTGAATGTCACTAATTGCAATTCCATGATTTCATTTGAAAAGGTCATTAATTACGTCAATCAGATCTGCCAAATGTAGTGGAATTACTGTAACGCATGACTCCCAACGCTGCTCATTTTCGACTAAACTGCATTTACCAACATAGTATTTATTCCAGACATGAAGCAAGAACAGTAATCAAGCCTTAAGTTTAAAAATAAGACTGTCACCAGCAAAAGTTGAGTGTGGGTTGACTATTTGGTCTCAGTCTTAGCTGTCCAGATCTGCTGTTACATAAGCACACACGTAAATACTACCGCTGTTGCAAAAACTGATGACGAGGCACCTGAAAATGCAGTTCATCATTTTCCTAGCTGCTGATCGTATTCAGGGATGGGGTAAACCCAATCTCCTTCACTTCCTCCTCAAGGAACTGAATAACTTCCTCTAATAGGAAGGCACCGAGGGCATAATCTGCCGAGACTCATAAACCATGTTGGCAGACCTCAAGGCCAGCAACCTACCGGAGGATCAAAATTGTATTATTTTGGATACAGCCTGCAGCTCGTATAAGCGAGAACTGAAATGTATGACAACCAGTAAATTTGGAGCCTCGCTTACTGAGTAGTTCCATCCTTTCAACCACACTCTGCTACAGACAGACATTCCTGTGGCAACAATACCTGTCAGTGCTCCCCTGTTGTAACTACTCGAGCTCATACAGCTGTTCCCCTCTAATCTCAACACGGCAAACCACCATGTCTTGCGAAAGAGCCGTGACCTCCGATTTGGAGGTGCTAACCCTTTCTCCCAGCGGGTTAACACTTAGCGGCAAAAGCTCAACTTCGCATAAGAGGTCATTGGCAGATGAAGCAAAAGGACAACAACATCTGTGACTTGCAGGGACACGCAACGCAAGTGCGACTTGCCGGCCCCTCGCGCGGCAGCAGAGTGGACGGTACATTCCCTTGAAGTGCCTTGAACATGTTCAATTTAATCGCAAGTGTGAAAACACACTTTGGTTGCCCAGGCTTCAGGAGCAGGCCACAACCGGTCCACCACCTTCACAACCTAACTAGAGGTTATTTTTTTTTTGGAAGCAGGATGGGAGGGCTCTAGCACTGTGTCTTTCCTAGATAATATTGGCCGATATCCGCCTGCCACATGTGCCTGCCCGGCCTATCGGTACTGGCGAAAGGATGGCCGATATGTGCTGATAAATGGCCCTCGACCATAACCGAAAGCTACTTCCTCCGCTGGTGTTTTGATGGTGGCGGTAAAGAGTGCTGGGAAATCTGCCCAAAACCCCCCATGAGCGTTCCGAGGAGTCGAGATCTGGTGACTTTAAAGGCCGCACCACAAGATTCGCACCCTTTTCATCAGACCATCAGTTCAACAAAGAGGCGTCTGCATTCGCACATTCATGCTTCCTACATTAATTTATTCAGGTTTCTCTTTTAATTTGATATCTGTCTGTAAAAGTCGATTCCAAACGCAAAACTCAAGAGGCCATGGCTGAGAACCATTAAAGTAGCTGCACGCATGTTTTATTTTCACGTAATTATCAGTGTCTAATGATTGGTTTTGAAATTATATTTTGCTTATTTGCTATGAAAAAGGAAAATAAGATATAAAACAGATCATCTAGACGCAGATCCCCCCCGCCCCCCCTCACCTAATTAATACATCAGTTGATTTCACTAATTAGGTGCACCCTCTCAGCTCAAAGGTATAGCTCACCATTGATCCCAGCTGCTGTGGGGCAATGATGAAATCCCCGACTGCCAAACTACCGACTTCGTGGGGGAAAGTAATCCATAAATCATCCGCGTGAAAACTCGTGCTCTCATGAAGATAAGAACAGTGATACTGCCTCACATGTGAGAGCTTGATAGTGGATATGATCAATGACTTGCCATTTCAACCGTCTGCACTGTTAGCTACCGAGTAAATAAAAATGTCAAAGGGAACGCGAGAGCAAATATTGAGAAAGCGCTCCATTGTTTGGCGGAACGCAAACGCTGCGCAAACAGAGGTGCGCTCTCTCCGTGGACTGTAATTGGACATCCCTGTATGTAGGGTTGCGTCAACAAATCTGTCTTTGCACCTGTTCTTGTGCCGTACCTGCGTCTGCCTCCCTATTATTTCTATTTCTATTACTCTTATCACTTTTCTCTCGCTTTGCCTCCATAACTCAGGGCCAGCTGGGATGCGTCTCCTCTATGGGAGGGGGAAAAAAAAAACAAAAAAAAACCTCTTAACATGGAGGAAGAAGAGTGGAACTGACACCAACATGCTCTCCCTCTGACAGATACTTCGCTCAAAATTTCCTTTTTCTCCAACCTTTTCTTTATCTACTTCCTTCGTCCCACCTTCATTACTCCAGCCACTCTCTGCCGTACCCTCAGCAGAGCATGAGAGGCACATGGGCGGTGGATGCCTCGAGGCAAGTGCCTCTGCACTTAGCACATATGGCTGCCTGTCTGTACAGTAGATGGGGCGGCGAACACTTACGATGCATGTATGCAAGTGTAAGCACTTATTGTATCTGTCTATTATGTGGAGCGGCACAATCGCTGAGGTGCAACTACTTGTGTCAAAATAATGTATACTTGTGTATCTAAACTACGCACATCACCCAGCTGATTAAGGAGTGAACTGATGATATACTTCTGCGGCCGCGCACCAATTTTCAACTTTGTTTAGCATACTTTTATTTCCATTTTTCTTGGTACGGGATGGGTTCGGCGAGCGTGATGTAAATGTCCCTGTTCAGCGACGAGAACACAACGCCGCCACACAAGGGCGGCTGAATGATGATTGTTGTCGCGGAAATTGATTAAACGTGTCATTCCACCTGCAGCGACGGCGCAGACCACAGCGGCGCCCTCTTGCTCAACATCTCGCACTTGAGAGATGATGGATGTGCGATGGTGAGGCAGTAGCTAGCGGTCCCTCAAGTCCCGCAACTTTGTCAAACACGCCCCTAACTATGATGGACTGTGGTGTGTACTTGTATGCAGCAACTGGCTTATTAGACAGCAGAAAGTTAGGGGGTAATACTGTACCTGTAGACAGTATTTGCTCTAGAGAGTGCATCCCTTTGTTCACATACCAATTATGGTGAGTGAGTGTATCAGCAGTAGCTCGGCGGAGGTATCAGGGATTAGAGAACTGATAGCGTGCTACCTATCATTGTTCCTGGTAGTTAAAGAAGTTGTCAGTGCTTGGAACTTTCTGTTTGCTGAAATGGGTGACACAAGCATGTTTAGTTGGTTTTCCCATCAAAACCGAAGACGAAAACACATTTTAGAGATTAATAAAGTTGATCCTCACCATAAGAATAGTTGAAGTTGCCTGTAAATTAGCCACAATAAAATAACATTGAGAGGAGATAATTATTTTAATTTTCACCTTCGTCTAGTCTTTGCGGACGGTCCGAGCCTAATGCTTGATTAGCTGTCCGTCATGATTTATTGTGGGAATGCAGAACGACTGGCCTGACCCTAAAGCTAATAGTTTGATGATAAAACTCAGTGAGCCGTGATCAACCGTCTATGGTCATGCTTATGTTAGTTGTGGGCCAATTCTTCATGGAACATCAAGCAACTGCTGATCTGATTGTAAATATTATCTGATACAAGTAATGACCGTGGCACGACTGCTACCATTGATTTAGCTAACCAACCATCTCACCCACACATACTCACCCCCCGCCCCCTTACATTTGCAGTGTAATCACTACAATAACAAACCAGCGAGCCGTTGTGTAACTAATAAACCAAAGCTGCCACACGAACGCATCATTTTGAAGTGGAATAATTCCATTCTGTATCGATGCCGACCTCTAGCCAGGGTGCCAGTGGTCGGCCTGCTTGGCCTTTGTCCAAGCTGCATGGGATTTTGTATGTTTTCCTGCAGTGGTTATTGTTCCTCAGTGCCCCTGTTCCCTACCACATGCCGAAGATGGGCAAATCATGTGGACTGTGGTCGGGAATTACAAAGGTGAGGCTGTGATGAGGCTCTGTGTTAACTCAACAATGGGGCTGTCAGAAGAAATGAATGGGTGACAAATGGTTTTATGCACGGGCCCTGCACTATAGATTTGTGTTTATTGAATTTTTGGATGTAATGGCTTGTCTTGATTTGAATTCCTATGAAAAATCCCTCATCACTGTCATAATAACTTACATGGGAAATGAATTTTCCCACTACTGATGCTTTGGGTAATGCCGTTTTTTCATCTGCGGTACTGACTGAGCAAATGTTAACACAAAGACAACCGTTTCTTGAATCGCAGAGTATGTTTAAAACAACACTGGTTTCCAATGAAATTTCACATAATTAGGAACATTTTGGACGAAAACCCGATATTACAAACGGCGCACTTACCAGTTTTGTTTTTGTTTTGTTTTTTTTTATCAAAGGGCCACTTTAATTATACAGCAGATATTTGCATTATTAATGCAGGTCTTTTTTTTCTATACATACTGCATGTTTTCTGTTCATGAGTATGCTTCCATATCATATAAATATTGCATAAAGATATATAAAATCTTTTCAATAACAATAAAATTGAATTATAATACTTCCTGGCTGCTGTAATAACGATCACATCCCTTTTCCCCACATCAAAGATAAAAAGGGCTCTCTGCTTTTCACAGGAACTCGAGCCCTCATCATCTTACGTATTCACATTATCATTATCACTATCACTGTCGTGATGGTCATTATCCTCTTTGACATTACTGTCATTATCATCACAATCCACGTCTCCAAGATGGAAATAGGAGATAATCCATACATCCGGGGCTCGTGAATAAAAGGCTATTAAGGCAGCGCTTGATGGGCAGCGTCAGTGGTGTAAAACCAGCAAAGCCTCCACTCCTGCTGGGAACGAAACATCTCATAGATAAACTGAATTTCGGGGCAGTAATGGAGTTTCCAATAATCTATGCAAAGCAATTGTGAAACTTGTGTAGAAGTGCGTCAACCAAAGTTTCCCAAATGCCCTGGGAGACTCGACAACAAACAACAGGATGTAGTCTTGGAATGAAAGGCCCCATGCACACTACATTTAGGCAATGGCAGTGCAGGACATAGATAAAGACAAGCCAACGGGGATGCAATTGAATGCGGCTGCAAGCCTGGCACCAATAGACGAGTCTCGTCTGCAATCAGGACATGGAGATAGGGGGACAAAAAGACAGCGGCCTCAGAAGTATAGTTGGCTTCTGGTTGGGTTTGATTTATTTAAGGATCCCCGTTTAGAAGCACACAGGAGTGCCTCTGCTCCTCCTGGTGTCCCGAGCATAAAAATACAATACCGGCATATAATGAAAGTAATCAACTAAGACTAATAAATCAAAAAAAAATTAGAACCAATTTGTCTGTTTTGATGGAGTGCATGGAAACAAACGCATTTCCTCCAAACATCTCCGTTTCCTCTTGACGTCAGAGAGGGCAAATGTGGACAGTTATACATTTCGGCATCTTTAAAGGACTTTGCACAACTTGTGGGCAGTTATTAGTAAATGAAATAATAAGGTACATCAGAAGCATTCAAACCCCTGAGATTCCTCTGTTTGTCTGGAAACGTTGCCAGCGTTTCACTGAAATATGTCAACACCTCCCTCAAACACATTCGATAAAAATTTCACATAAAACTCCTCCTGAAGGGAAGATTTATTGCAGGGCTGTTGCATTACATTCTATGGTGAACATGCAGTGGTTTTAATACGCTTGATCAGTGTATAGGCTCTATTTGGGCGACCCAGGTAGATGAAATCCACATTCCAATTTCTTTTTCAATTAAGACACGCTATTGCCATTCCACTCACCCGCTTCCTTCTCAAGGCAATTCACATCTAATGCATGTATAACATACAGATTCATTTGGTGCAACAGATTCAGTCGGAGACTGGCGACATCAAGCTTGTCTGGGGTAAATTAACTTTTTTCCTAGCTCAATGCAAACAACACCAAACTTAACTAAAAAAAAGAAAACCCCCTGCTATATCCAAGGTGGTACTGTTGTTTTACAAATCCCAATTTAACTTATGAGAGTAGCTGGACTAGCTAGCTGTTAACGTCACATTATAGTCACACACCACAGCATCACAACGCCACGCCATTTCAACACCACAAGTACATTAACAACCTCTGGAAAACACTTTTTTTTTTTAAATATCTTTTTTTTTTTTTTTTTAAACTGCACTGATCAATGAGCTTTAGGAAGTGAAAGGACACAAACGGAGCTGACAAATGGATTTGAACTTGAATCCAGAAGTACGCCATGAGGAAGGGTGGGCAACGGAGAAGAAAAATTGTTTTGTTCATTCATTGTGAGGCGAGGCAGGATGGTGGCGTTGGCACACACAGGCGGCGGCACCGAAGTCAACAATCCAACTATCAGGGAAAGAGCAAACTCCTGAAAATCAGAGAGCTTCTCACATTAATGTCCCCATATTAAAAAGAACACCTTATACAGGAAACGCAGCTTTTAGATATAATTCTCAAAAACTAGAAGAAGATAAAATGGTATAAATTTTACACCGAGCGAAACCATCGCATGCGTGTAACAAGACTGAACAGCCCCTGTGGCCATGGAGCTATTTAGAGTGGAGATGACACTTGGGTCGACAATATCAAGAAACCCACTCGGGACATTTGTGGGGATAAGGTCAAGAGGCCTGTAGGAAGCAGTCTATTACGAAAGAGAGCTCAAAGTAGTTTAGGGCAGCAGAAGTTTCCAGTAAAATGAAAATGCTGAGGACATTTGTAAGGTACACTCGAGCGCCAAAGAGGACACGTTTATTAGTGTGGAGGAGGACCCATGAGAGCGTCAATTAGACAAGTGTATGGTAATGCAGCAGTGGTTTGGAATTACAAGTGCGTTTAATCATGTACAATTCTTTTTATTACACTATTATATTTCCTAATTGTACAGAATTCTGAAACTACCAAAGTAAAACCATTGCTTACATATTTTTTTCATTTATCGTATGGATTTAAACACTGAACTCCAGCTGGTGTTTAGTGTGTGTGTGTGTGTGTGTGTGTGTGTGTGTGTGTGTGTGTGTGTGTGTGTGTGTGTGTGTGAAGGGGGCAATGCAATAAATACAATAAAAAATGCACTGTGTTTATAAAATAAAAGATGACTAAATATGAACACCAGGGTTTAAAATGCTTTTAACCAGCTCCGCTTTGACCAGCTAAGACAGTAAATAATCTATACGTACATTGTTGATGTATAAGATATGATAATGTGATATTCTTGTATTCAGCTTATGGTAAAAACAGAAATTATGGTTTGTTTGTTATTGTTTCACTGAAGTAGTGTGTCTTAATAGGTCAAATAAAACAAGTCACCATTGTCATCATTGTTTCAATTAGCCACGATGGTATTCTTCTTCATGTTAAATGTTCCTTAAAGCTGCATACAGCAATACTTTCAACAACAATGTGGAACGATTACTGGCGGTCTCTTTAACCTCCTTTCTAGCTGTCTAACCCTGCTACTGCTGGTCTGCACCAAATGTTGGTGAGACGAGCACCAAGCAGGCTAGAGATACACATTTCTTCTTTGGTGAAGACCAAAAATAAGATCAATAATAAGCAATTTTGCCCTGACTTAACTTGACCCTGCCTTAACCCCAGGGGCAGCAGCGCGTCCAACACAATATTTTGTTCTTGATGTCCTGTTCAGAGGCTTGTGGAGAGGATTTACTCATATAGAACGTTAGGATAGAACAGTCATGACCTTGACCGTCTCATGACCTTTTTCAACTGGTCATAAAATAAGTGCAATTGAGCCCAGACTGGCTTTTTTGTTCCATGTTTTTCAAGAAGCAATGGACCCCGTTTTTTTTTGTTTTTTTCTTTCTTTTTTGGCTTGGCCTCTTGCGCCAGTGAGAGGTTAGATGGTTCAGGACGAGCGTTATTATATTGCCTTTTCAATAATGAGTATGCAATATACTTTGAGCTAGGTTTACTGTCAGTTTTATAGGCTCTTTTATTGTCTGGAGATCCCGCCTATTTTATTAACATCAGCCGTGCTTCTAAATATTGAACTTGACTTCTTTCCTTGAAAGTGTAACATTTCCATAACCGAGCAGACAGGAAAATGAGTGAGGGCTGGGAGTAAAAATGATGATACTGAGAAAAGCCCCAATACTTAAATTCAAAACAGTGCAGTCAGAGGGGACCTTTGTTTTCCAGCGATATGTCTGCAAACTCAAAATAGACCTCATATTAATGTCGATATAAATTCTGAAAGGAGCCATATACAGTATTATTGCTAATAGTTGTGCAGTCAGCTTGTTTGTCAGTAAAAAAAAACACACACACGCAACATACCTATGCACTCCTTCACTCATTATTTCTCCCCAAATACACTCTTAGCTAACAGTCCATGGACAAGCTTTCCCCTTGAAGCTTCTTTGAAAAGGTTTATAGAATCTTAAAATAGCAGTGTGGTCTGTGAGCTTGGGGATTAAAAAAGAGAAAGCTACTATGGAGCTGTTGTAGTGTGACATCAGACAGGCAAACACACACACACACACACGCACACACAAATCATAACCCTGCCATCGCCATCTCATTGTACTCCCCAACTGGGGCGTGAGAGAAGGAGGAGAGCAGGGCTGGACGACAAGAGAGGAGGAGAAGGGATAAGGTTGGCAAGAGTTGGCGGGAAGAAAGGGAGCAAGTGAAAGACATGGAAGATGACAGAATAAAATAAATAAAAATGAAATGAAAGGATATATCGGGGTGATGCAGGGGAAAGCTGGTGCGTGTGTGAGGGAGAGAGCGTGTGAGGGATGACGGCGGTGAAAGCAAGGTGAGGGGAAATAAAGTGAGAGGGGAAAAAAAATAAAGATACAATAGTACAGTTTGTGTGCTGCTGTACTGCGATGTGCTATAGACACTGAGTACGGATGACTACTTAGAGATCTGAGTGATTTGCGAACACACACACGCGCACGCTCGCACGCGCACTGGCACAGTTTTTCATGAACACAAAACACAGGTGCACCCGCAGCAGGTCCAAACAAAAGTAATTCTCTCATGGAGTGTGAGAAACGGGAACCTGTTGGGCGATCGCTGCCGTTCCGTCACGCGGCGCAGACACACGCGCCGGGGGCCACGGCGACGCCGACCGCGACGTGTGCCCGAAAACAGCTGCGGCGGCTCCGCTGACGAGTGACTGGCATCGTCTCCGGCAGCCGAATCCAGCGAGCAAAGCCGCAATATCTGAGACTCGCAGACGGGTAAACAGACCGTGGGGACTCCCGAGCAGACAGTCACTCAAGCGGCGGCAAACGTGGAGGATGTTTTGCGAAGAATTTAAAGGGAGGGTCACCTCCCCCCCCGCGCGCGCCCCCGTTTCGTGTACATGCTCGACCTGTGTTGTCAACTCGGGCATTAATTTCCTCCTGGAGATGGATGGAAATTGAGTTTCTCCACCGACACTGGCGGCATCACTGGTGCGAAGGGAGCACGGTGTCGCTCGAAATCCGCAGCTGCACCACAGCTGGGCACGCCGCCGCCCAGCTCCGTCAGCTGGGCACAATTTGGGCGGATTTAGGCGTGTGACTTCCAGTGCTCGTACACGCTGCATCCTGGGACATGTAGGGCCGTGGCTGCGCAGCTCTGCAGCGGGACCTGAGCGGGGGCCAGTATAGCACACAGGAAGAAATGTACGGCGTCGGTTAAATGCGTTTATCAACAACACTGATTGGACAGGAAAGGTGACGAATTTCCCCTTCAAAATATACAAATAAAGTACTAATACTCAAAGCTAGACATGGATTAAAGTGATATTAAAAGCCTTAAAGCGTGAACTGGAAGTTTGTTCCAGTGAGGTTGTTAATCGAATTTGATGTCCAGGCATCGAAGCGCTCAGATCAGTCCATTAGCTAATCGGGGGCATCTAATCATGAATCTCATATTAAATCTGGACATAAGACTAATAAGCTTCCCAATCAAAGCTTCTTACTGTCTGGATGGATGCATTACAAGTGAATCAATAATCCTCCACTTTCCTCCAGAAGCACACACAAAGTCACTAACAATCCTGCAGTATTTAATTTTGAACTTTTCTGCTCTGCTCTCTGAGACTGGTGCGTCTCCGACTTAGAGCTGTGTTAAAACAAGAATAACTGAATGCTGACATGGTACACTAGACATGCAGCCTCAGAGCACATTCAAAAACAGCACATTTTCACAGACAAGAGATCCAGTCACTTTTAAAAAACACAAACATCAAAAACGCTTGACTGAAAAGGTAACTCAAATTTTGCCCAAAATTACAGAGCCAAAAAGAGCCAGCCCGGGCACAGAGATCTCATAGATAATAACAGACAGATTAGGCCCAGTCGCGTCTCTGTGATGACCATCAAAAACATAACTGAAGGAGACAGGCTTCACAGACATCAACAGAGACGGGCTGTCAGAGAGAAGAAAGTTTACATTTAGGGGCAACGGCGGCAAACGCTCCATTTGCTCTTTTTTTTTAAAAAAAAAATCTGAAGCCCTGACTGATAGAAAATCTAATCAACTCAGTAACAGAACACGCTTAGCAGATTTGCACCTGTGTAGTAGGGAATCACTTATTCCAAGCATCTGGCGACGTTTGATTTTCGCAGTGATGGCAAATGTAACAGGAAAAGGTTGCCTTTACTGCAGCACTTTTTTTTTTTTTCTTTTGCTGATTTTCAACCTCTTTGCTACATATTTAAGTCAAACGGAGAGACACATCTTTTTCCTGATATCACTGTGGCCAGATGTGGCAGCATGTTTGGAATTTAGTGACATATTTTGACTTCAGCGCGTGGAGAAAGAACCGCAGGGGAATTTTTTGGGGGAGATAACACTCATTTTCTCCCTTCCTGCCTCCGTGAACTACGGGCACTCAGGCTGGCATTCCAGACAGCCAAAATGACTTGTCACTATAGGCACACAGATGATGCTATGGATTACTTCACATCTAATTAAGTGCAGTCAGCAGTGTCTTGCGCAGACAGTTTTAAGGGGCACGGACGAAAAAAAGCCCCAACTCTTACTCAGCTGAGAGAGAGAGAAGGTCGTGCCCCACGAGAGGGCCAGGCTAGGGCCAGGAAAGTTTTGATTGCCAGTTGAAAAGGGCAATTTGCTCACAAGAGGGAAAAAGGGCAGCCCCGTTCCAGCCCCCATGAACGCCACCGGTTGTCAGCGTCAAAGCTGACTTGTGTGAGCCGGAGTCACCACTTACTGAAGGAATAAGGCGGGGGCTCGGGCTGTTGTGACTGGACAGTAGCACCGCTAGCCAGAGCCACGAAGCCTGAGCTGTCAGATCCACTGTGCGTTTCGCTGCGGCTGACCAACGGAAGCAAACTCCCTATGCTGATGAGTTTCGCCCACAGCTGTTCTTGTAAGATGTTAGCTCCAACACCTCGGCATAGGTGGTGTGTAACAGCAGATGGCATAAAAGGCTAAGAAAAATCAGCAAAGGAAAATGTCCAGTGATGAAAAACAACAACAACAACAACAACATGGGCCTGGTCACCTTCACTGCAACTGGGCCAAGTTGGTATTACTGTGGCTGGTAAGCTGATAACTAACAGGTTAGTATGCTAGCACTAATGAGTCACGGGCCCTCTAAGATTCTTTTCATGTTTCCTATACTGGGCCAGTAGCATGGCTCCCTGGGTTGTGCGTCAATTTAATCCGACACGGAGTTACTAAAATGGAAGAAAATCTCCCAGAGTTTGCTTTGTTATTTAGTGAGATATAAATGGGAAATAAGTCTATTCAAAAGATAAATTTATACCCTGGAGTGTCCTGCAAACTATCTTTTTTTTTTTGCTGCAGCAGCAGCTCATGCTCTAATATAGCAGATTTCAGTAGAATATGAAAGCTCAGCACCACTTCCTTCATTTTGACTCTTGATTGCTTGTTTAAAGGTCAAAGGTCAGCACTGACCCAGAGAGCTTTCAGTCGGTCAGCAGCTCGAACTTGCATAACAGATTTGCTGACGATCCCTAAGTTGTACCAAATTCACTGGAAGCGGTTAATTTTGCTGGGAGACAAACATTTAGGCAGCTGATTATTTAGACAATGTTTAAAAATGTGTTTTTGGTGATCCGTGCGGAAGTGGACAGCCGAGACACGTTGAGATGTCTGGCACACGTCTCGCTGACAGCATGTTACATCCCTGGACCCATCAGCGTTTACACGACTAAAGACATGTGGTCTAAAGCATCCGATCGCACCTTGGGGAGTGGTTGAGGTGATCAGATCAAAATGTGTCCCGGTGGTGGTTCACGCTTGTATTTGTCACCGCCTGCTTGCCATTCGATTTTTCCCGAGACTCGTTTGAAAAAATGTGCACGTCGGTCTCAACGCTGCCGCGCTGCGCATGTCTTCTGGAAACGTAGCACAGTTTGCATATAGCCAGCGACGTAATTTGGTGCAGATGCCTCAGCTAGGGATGACTGACACACATCTGAGCCTTCACCAAGGAGCAGAGAGGTCGGCGTTGGTTGGCTCCTGCGGGGTGGCAGTGCATGCAGTGGCAATTGGGCAATTTGCCATGCAAGCATGATGCATAACGCGCCATCTAAGGATGTTACACTGACAGGTAAATGCACAATACACTCATTTTCAAAATGATCCCGGTCTCAATAATCTCACCTAATATATAAATACTGCCGCACAAATGGACTGAGAGACGGGCTCTTTGTGCAGGTAAACTGTGATTTCTCTGGCAGTAGGAATAGTAACAACGACTGTATAATGTGCTGTATTGACTCCTCAGACAGGAGGCCCCGCATTATTAGATGCAAATTTTTCCCTTAAAGTAATAATGTGCTACGGGGTATGTGCAGAGTGGGAGCAGAGTGGCGTGATTTTTGCCAGGAGTGTGGAAGCACGGGTGTGTTCTCTCCCTCCGAGACAATAATCCGTTCACCCGCATTTTGAAATAAAAATAAACATGATATCACATGATTAATATGCATCTTTTTTTTTGTGAATTCCTGCAACAAAAAAGGATTAAAAAAAAAAAAATCCCATTACAGGCACATTTAAGATTTGCACTTGTCTTTTCTTTTATTCCAGTCATAGGGTTGTTCATTGCTGTCTTTAACATCTCAGTAATACTATACGTATGGTACTGTAACAACTGGAAACCAGTCAGTGCAGCAAAGAGGATTGCAGCCAATTAAGAGATGTAAAGACTCTTTACAATTCTCTGTATTCAACGCTATGAAGCTACGTTACAGGCCAAAGGAGCAGAAATGCAACAATAGTGCTATTTTTTTTGCAAGGTTTTTTTTTCCTTTAAATCATCTTACTGCTGTTCCTCAGCTGCCTCCTTTCATAACTGTATTCCTTTTGGCAATTAGCAGCCACAGCGCGTTCAGTCCGGTCAAAACGACTGAATCAATAAATCAAACATGTTTATCTTTGCTGAGCTGTAATCTGGTGGGGATATATTAACAATTCATTTTACATACATGTGTTTAAATATTTCACGAATCTCCCATATTGAAAACCCATGCCTGTCGTTTAAAGGCTCGGGCCTCGGTTAACCGCAATGAGCGGCGGCGGCAGCGTGGCCCAAAGAGAACGCCAAGAGGGCGACCAAACGAAAATCAAACTTCATCAACAGCAAATGGCGGGGTGAAGAAAAAAAGATGACTCTAAAAGAAACGAGACTGTGCTCCAAGCCAAAATTAGAGTGGACGTCAGTGCCCACACATGAAAACCGCTCCAAGTAACAAGGCGATGATGAGGAGCAACTGTCTCCCAGCCAAAACTACTGCGAATATTTCAATTGCCCTCCAAAGATGAAAACAGCTTGGAGCGCCGCGGCGTCCCGACAGCCTCAGTGCATGCGATACAACTAAAACGTCCCCGAGTTCAACTGCGGCGCTGTTGCAGGTCATGGTCTTCTATCCCTCTCAGTTTCCTGTGTGTCTTCTAAAACCTGCTGTCAAATCAAGTAAAATATCCAAACATCCCTCCCCCCAAAAAATGCAATAAAAACCTCCCATGATTTATTTTTTTTCAATTTCTGGCTCATTTCCCCCCCCCTTTTTAGCTATCTTTTCTTCTTCTATGTCTTTCTGACGTTATGAGTGTGCAAATAAAAAAAAAAATACAGAATACACAGAATGCTGTATAGAAAAAAAAAAAAAAAAAGTGTTCTGATTTTCTGTGGTTTCAACCCAGTCCGCCATCACTCATCCTGGGCGACAAGGTGACCAATCACTCGATATAAGAGGTGTCACCGACACCGGTGGTGGTTTGATTGACGTCTCAGAGTGGCTGAGAACAAAAAAAAAAGAAAAAAAAAAAGGTCAAACTGTGAACTACGACCAGATCGATGGATTTTCTGCCTCTGTGCTGGTTAATTGTGAGTTTGGTTGTACCGAAACGCAGTCGCGAGACGATCGCAGCCAGCGGCAGAGCCGGGCCAGTTTGCTGCTTGTTGCGTGATACAACTTTGTTGGCGGCGAGGATGAATAACACACTCAGCCATTATACAGACGTTTGAGTCTTTATTGTCTTCACTGGTGAGGAACTTTTTTTCAAAATGTTCCGCCCTTGTGATGTAGCTGGAGTCGCTAGAGCAGTGACAAGACCTTGATCTCTCCCAGCTTTGCATTGACAGCCAGTTATGTGCTCTGCGGTGCACAGCCGAGCTGAGAGGAGCTGGGCATTAAGACTTGTGGTGTAAATGCAGCCAGGGAGCCTCACAACCGGGCAGGACGCGCCATAATTTGATCTGCTACAGTCCCCATAGTAACCAGATTAACCTAACTACATTCTCTTGGACTTTTTTGCTTTTTCCCCCCACCGCTTGTCACATATAGACAAAAACCCGTCATCAAATCTCGCCTCACATGGATTCAAGGCTGGCAAGATTTGTAAAGTCGTTCTAACTTAGCTGGCTTCTCCCCGCACAACCTGAGTTATCAGGGAATAAAAGCAGAGAGGCACAAAAGAGAAGTTGTAAAATATTAGATGACAGAAAAGAGGGATGGGGTGGCTGAGGAGATGGAGGCGGTTTTTGCGGGGGAACAAGAGGGGAACTAAAAGAGGAGGAAGAGACAGAAAGACTTGGCTGGAGGGCACAGGCAGACACCATGGCGGTAAAAAATGAGAGCAAGTGGAAAAAATTAGAGGTGAAAGAGGGGAAGTGAATGACAGTGCAGCGTATCCTCTGCATGTGACAGCAGGTGAGGGGAGCAGGAGTTAAATATTAAAAGGCCTCAGCAGAGAACCTGGGCAAATGGCCCCTACTGATATGGGACATCCCAAGCCAGGACACACACACACACACACACACACACACACACACACACACACACACACACGTAAACACATGCGCACTCCCAAACACACACAGACTGAGGGTAGCATCCCGCCACAGTGGCAGAGCAAAGCAGAAAGAACATGCATGTTTAATTCACAACCTTCCATTTCAGCATG
>CAAKHG010022587.1:28384-39144 GCA_901007715.1 Dactylopterus volitans
GGTGACCTTCACATCACAACCTCATGCTGCTCACGCCAACTACCTTCCTCTCTCCCTCTCCCTCCCCTCTCTCTGACTCTTTTTTTTCCTCTTTTTCTTCATCTTTTTTTTCCCCCTCACACACACACACAGGCACACACCGCATCCTCCATCTACTTGTACTTCAAAAGGTTGCTGTATTGCGGCAGTTATTGGTTCCTGTGTTTTGGCTGCCGTGCCCCGAGAGATTTAAAAGCTAAAGAAACAGTTGTGTTTTTATCAAAGCTTCTTCAGTCTGTCTGTCAGTCAGTGAGGTCTACAGAGTCAGTACCAGAGAGAGAATTCAGCAGAAAAAGAGATGTACCTCCCTAACTTTGCACTCAACATCACTCGGAAAAATAAAACAACAATCCACTCTTAAAGAACACCTCTTTTTTTTTTCTTCCACTTTTAAGGGTAAGGAATCCTTCTTTTTTTTTGGCATCACACCTGAACACTCGATGCGATTCCACTACATGGAGCCCATTTTCTTTTGCGCAGCCAAGTTTTACACCAGGCACAATGAATTTTATTGGATACATTAAAAAAAAAAAAAAAGCTCCATCATCAAATGAATGATGTCTGAGAGAATGCTAGCTTCTCCGAGCAGGGGCTATTACTGGTTATCGAATTTTTAAATGTGCCCTCTTTAACCTTTGACAGGCTGATTAACATAGAAGTGCGTGCCAGCCATCAATCGTAAGGGTCATGTTATTGATTTACACTCTGCTTACCTACTCGCGCCGTTTGCTGTATCTCCAATCCAAACATAAAAACGGTATGACAGAGCAGCCCAGATGGTCTGCACAAGCTTCCTCTTAGTGTTTCAGTTTCTAAAGTTAAAGCACCAGGACATCTGAAAAAAAAAAAGTGTGGCATGACCCTTTAAACTCTGAGCCGTGTGATTGGGGGATTACATCTCCCTAATCCCGCTCTCAAAACACAAACATTGTGTATCCGAGCATGTGCGTGTGTGTGTGTGTGTGTGTGTATAACCGTGACCTGTACGTGCCATGGTTACTCACCTTGTCAGCCATAATCATAGAGGAGCCTCCGTGGACTCCGAGGACTGGAAGTTGTGTCTGAACAGAGAGGAAGTCAAGGATCTGGGCGATGGCCTCCTGATCGGTGCCATCGGCAAACACGATGCCGTGGAGACGACTGCGTGACAGGAGCTCGCACACCTTCGGGCACAGCCATACCAGAGTCAAACAAACAGCAGTCGGCATGATGCGTCAAACAGAGACTGCCGACTCTGTGACTTCTACTCACCTGCGTAATCACAGACTTTGGGTCTGTCTGGTTGATCCTCAGTGTTACCACCGAGATGTCAAGGGCGTCGTCTGGGCGCCGAGGGGGCCGCAGCTCCTGATCGGAAACAGGGCGCGTCTGGCCCATTATCACACCCACGCTGAGCCCCGGAGGCTTCTGGGATGCTACAGGCACCGTGATCTGGGAGAGTAGGAGCAACATCCAGCCCACTACACCCATCATACCCTGAAAGCACACAAAGGCCAGAAATTAATCCAAAGAGGTAGATAGAAACGCACACACCAACACACATCCAGCTCACTCCTACATTTATATTGGCAACCCCCCGCCTCCCGTCCCCCGTCTCCCTCCTTTCTCAACCCCATCGGTGAAGGATAGTGGCCTCCCACTTGGAGACCAGTTGTGCTGTAGGTTTCCCCCATTTTCGCCAAGTGGGAAATAGATGGCTATCTATCATATAATAGTCCAGACCTGCTCTACATGACAAGTACCCCAAGATAACAGGGTTCTGTTCCGTTATTACTTGGCACTATATGAATAAATTGAATTGATAGCTTCTGCCTGCTATCAGTAGCTGGTAAGACATGGGGGGAAAAAAATGTGAAATGTCATTTTATGAACTGCTTAAATCTTAATATCAAGATATGAATCCTGGATAACAAGCCATCAAAGTAGCTGTCACAAGATTCTCCAACCCACATAGGAAAGCACATCACAAATAGTCTATTTGTGCATACAGAGAGGATAGATGAAAAGATTTTTTGGGGGGGTGGGGGTGAAATATGGGATTTCATTTTGTGTGTGCTCAATTTTTTCCTCTTTTATAGGACAATCAGGAACTGCCACTCCTTGATGTCTGTTTGTTTGAAAGAAACTGACACTCTGGAAGGAATAGTTTTGAACCAGTAGAATATCTTTCTTCTGAGGGTCTGGAGTATTTTGACTGTCAAAGTGCAGTGAGCGCTCGCTGTAAAACGACCCGGTGGCTCGCTTGAATATCGGCCTGGATTTATCTTTGAGAAAAAACCTGTGTGCTTCAAATATGTGACCGGAATGTAATCGAGACTGTGAAATCGCGAGATTACGTGATAGGCATAAGCCGCAGCGAGAGATTCACTTTCTGACTGCCACTGTTCCACCCAAAATTAATTCAAATTCAAAGAGATTGACCACAGGGAGACCAGGGTTAAACCTAAAGTTTTTTTTTTTGCTAAACCCGAAGAGATGCCCTAAATCCCTCTTCCACTGTTTGCCTTTATTTGAACATAATCTATGCCTTCAGGCAATGTTCACAGAAAAGTGTCAGGATATTAATAACCCTGAAATAAATATAATCTGATTTTATCCCATTCATGGGAGTGAGGGGAAACATTCTAAATCGCTCCGGGCGCACATGTGTCTGCCTCAATCATTAACACTGACTGAGATGAAAAATAACATTTCTTTAAACTCTACCCAAGTTCAATTCTAATACAGACAAGTCAAAAACTCCTGCTCCCAGTTTCCTTGTTACCTTTCCCTGTAATATGTGCAGATCTAAGAGAAGCAGATGAGTAGAGGAAATGCAGTGTGAAATGCCTTGGGCTAGATGAGAGCTAATGAAACCATGATGCGAATGCTACGTTGCATCTCAGCCAATTTCTTACACCACCACAGTCCAGTAGAGCTGAAAAAGACCTCAGGGGGGAAACCATCACAGCCATAAAATTAACCTATGGTCTCTTATATCTCTTTATCCTTCGCCCCTCTTCATTTTCTGACTTTATGGCAATGTCTACTAACCATCCTTAGCCCTTAATTTTCTCTTAATGTACTTAATTCTTTAATTCTAATTCTGCCAATCTGTCTTTCCGGCTGGGTTAGTGTGTGTATCTGATCCATGTCATCTCACACCCGGTCTAATCAGGCCAGTTAGTCAAGTCAGTACTTTCCCAGCTTGCTCTCTCTGCCCTGCTGCCCACAGACTAGCCTGCAGCTCCAGCAGCACTTAGCATACGCCGCTAAATCACACACCGCTACACTCCTGTCCCAGGGAATTAGTGTCAGCTCCAACCAATGGGACAAGATTACACTAACTTTCCCCGGAGTTAGCATTAGAGCTAACATAACCAGGAGCTGGAGTGTGCGCTTCCGCGGCTTCCAAAATGGTCAATGTAGCTGGGAAAACTTTGGGTCACTGAGCGCTCCCGCTATCTTTAAGGTTTTGCATTTGTGCTTACAGTCACATCCGCTGACCATAATTAGCTTCCAAAAGCATGTCACGAGGACTTGCTGTTTCCTCTGTTTTATGTTGCTTATGCTAATACCTCCACTGGAGCACTGAATAAATGGCTAAATCTTAATAAGGCAACAATATTCAAGTATAATTATGAGATGTACGGCCGGTGCTAAAAGGGTGCACATTTTAAAAAGGTCGTAAATTGGAGAGTGATTTTTTTTTTTTCCTGTGACCCACAGGGGAAAAAAAAATAAAGCACTGTGTTTATGCTCATTCAAATATGTTTCCCATAGACTCTATAAAAGAGGTGGACATTTGGGGGCCGAAGGCATTTCCCAGAATTATGGTTTCCGTCGGTAGTCTGAGTGGTATTGTTTACTGAGGCAGAACGCATCGGACGAAACGCGGTCTCAGAGCCCATCAGCTATTGTTTGAAAATGATTTGGCTTTTTTTTTTTTTTTTTTTTTTTTTATTTGCATGCCTTGTTAAACAATCCGGTTATGGATGTCATCTCTCTTCTCCAACTCCATTCTCACTTCTCAAGCTGCTAATCGAACCGTAAACTATAACGGCAAAATATAAGAGTCTTGGCTTGTACGTCCGCTGGCTACACCAGAAGCCCCGGCATTTCAGAGAGGGCCCCCAGTGGCATTAATCGGCCCTCAAGCTGCTTCAGTGATAATGAATAAGGGGACATCATGGTGAGCGCTGTTTACTCAACCCAAGTGTCGTACATTTTTGGTTCAACAATATCAGCCCTCACTCCGTATAAAATAAAGCTTGTGTGTGTAATTCTTTACATTTATCACTCCATACTGTTTTTCTCTCATCTCGTATCTGTGGAAGACAACATTTATTAAGCTCTCCGTTTTGCATTCCTTCTACTGCAAAAATATCTCAAAGTGATACTCTGTCCACTCTGTCCAGCCTGTGCAGACTTGAAATGAAATTGCAGCTTTCTCACTGGGTGAGGACAGTGGCCGTGGTCAGGCTAAATTTAGGCAGTGGTTAGTCAGTTTGCAACTACAATGCATTTTTAGAGGAAGTGTTAGAGAATTAAAATGTTCAATAACTAAAAAAAAACTTGTAAAACTACAGCACTGCATCGCGATGGTTCCAAAATACATCTTAATTTGTGACCTGAGGCTGTTATGTGCCACAGCTTCATTCTAAATTGGATCAAACTTGTCTTCCAATATCTTTTTTTTTTAATCATTTTATTTATGATCTGCTACTTTAGCACTAATGACCTCTCAAATAAAATGTCCAGTGCAATATTATTCTGGAATACTAAATGATCCTATCTCCAAAAAGATCACCTGGGGAGCAGTTTGTGGTGGATGAGTGGTTTAAGCACAGGATTTACATCCAGGAGATGGAGGCTAACTTATCATTTAATCTACCTGTTATGGTCAGGATTTTTTTTTTTATGATGATAATGATCATCAGTTTTTTTGTCACCGTTTGATAAGGTCATGGCAAGAATAATAATTGCTTCAAAACAGACTTTTTTTTTCACAACATTAACCGCGTTATTAAGGCTGTCTGGCTGGCTTCGTGCAAGAAAGACCTTCTGACAGAAATTTTCATGGTAAACTTCTCCCGTGTGCCTGGATGCAAATGGCATCGTTAGCTATGGACACATAAAGTGCAATTGCATCAGCCTTTAAAAATATCTCCCGATGTTGGTGGAAACATAAGAAAGATTTATTGCCATAGCATATGATACAAAAGGTGATCGGCAACAAATGCAAGTGTCCGCCGTACTACTTTGGTGTTTACTTAAAACAAGTTGAACCCTTAACCATGAACCGCTTACCCATGTCTTAATCATTGGATGGTCACATTGTTTGGCTCTTTTTCTCGGCAGTCGTGTGGATGGTTATAACTGTAAAGATATACTGCTGAAACTGGAATAGGTAGACTTTTCGGGGCAAGTATCTGGAGCAACATCAAAAGTCAAACACTACACACCTCAAATTAAACCCTCAGAGGCGCGCTGAGTGGAACATTTAAAGTAACAGTTGTCTGTAAGCTCCACATAGGCGCAGCTGTTGGGGTGACATCGGATTACAGCAATGACCATAAAATAATGTCTTGTCACCCCATTTTCCACCAAATTTTCTACCTCCAACTCGAATAAATGCATATTTCATCATCAAATGTTTTTTTTTCCTTTTTCAATTTGAAATGTTAATCCCCATAATACCCGGTTCCAAACTCTGAGTGTTGGGGCCAGATTATGTACATATTTGTGCTCACAATCTGCATGAAATTAGTGTATAATTTACTGAGTCTGGAGCTAATTATCAGTAACTGGGCTCTGCATGTAAACTAGAACTGAAAGAGATGCAGTTTCGGCTCTGAAACAGTGACGGAAAAGCAAGAGAGAAATCAAGGCCAGGGAAGGAAATCGAAATGCTGCATTGCTCAAATAAGAATTCCTTTTGAAATTAAAGTTGATGAGGACCCCTTTCAAACAAGCAGGGGCCCATTTAGCATGTAAAAAATGTTAAGAGGAATAAAAGTCATTCTATCTCTGGTGCGACCGTCATTAGCTCAGAGGAAGTCGAGTTCAAGCTCCGCGTTTGCGACAACAAAATCACAACTCTCCATCCCACCTTCTCGTTTGGCGCCACAAATGGTGAGATCGCGTTTCTTTATTATAACTGCTCTCATCTCCCTATGAAGCTGTCACTCCAATTTCCACGTAATTAACTGAAGCTCTCCTACACAGATCTGCCGTCATGGCAAATTTCACAGAATGCAAGTTTATTCGCTTTTTCTCCTCCCCGCCATACCCTTCTGTCGATGTGACATTCAAAATTTGCACCTGTGTCATACGAGCGGATTACCGTGAACAGGAAAAAAACAAAAAAAAACAAAACGGAATTTATAAAACAGTGCCCTGACTATCGGGCGAGCCTCAACAAATGCGCCAGAATGGGCAGCCGACCACGACATCTCGAGCTCGCCCTGCTATGCCAGCGATACTCCTTTAAATGCTTAACGCATTTGCATGAGAGAAGAGAGGCACACTTCACTGATCGCACGCAAGCTGTGTCTGAGATGACAAGCAAACTGAGCTTCCGGGCCGGTGCCCCCGTTTGATAAATAACATGCACATCCAGTGAATTCCATGTTGTCTAGTGCTGTCCATTGTGTCTCTGCTTAACAATGTAACTTGACAACACTGGCAAAGTTGGCCGCCTTGCCCACAGCAGCCGGCAGCCAGTGTGTAATATGCCTTTGATGCTGATGCAAATGGATGATCAGCATGGGACTCATTGTACATGTAACGGAGGGACGTATACAAATAGTCAGTAGCTTCGGATTGATGAAATGTGGCCCCCAAAAAACAGTGGTGAATTGGTTTAGGCAGAGACGGCGGTAGAGTCGAGAGACGTTTGTTACGTAGGTCCGATTGGACACATACAAAACAGTTTCTTTTGCAGTTGCCCCTTCATCCCCGCCCCTCCCCCACGCCCCACGTGCCCCTGTGTTCATTCCCAAGGTAAATGGGGGCTTCCAGGAAGCCGTCCACTATTGTGTTTCCAGTGTTTCCTAAAATATTTCCTGTCAGGCTGGGGCTTCTCCAGGATACATTTGATATCTTTTTAGAAGTAAGATGCGGATACACTTCATATTCTACGATATTTTTAAAAACCTGGAGGTTACCCATATCAACAAATTAATTTACAACCTCTGCGGAGGAGGTTATTGTTTGTCTATCCACCCGTCCGTCATCATGCAAAAACCACCAGGCTGATTTTCATGAAACTTGGAGGGGGCGGAGCATGGCCCAAGGAGGAATACATTAGAGGTGCGGATACGAATAAAGGCCTCGCTTCCGATTACATGGCGAGATATGCATTTACAGGAACTGAAGGAATGTTCGGCAGCCAGATCGGGTGAAAGCGTTAAAGCTCTTCTCAAAAAAATGTCTTCATAAACTCATCCCCTCGCTCAGATTTCTCAATGCAGGAATGGTTTCGCACCATTCCGCTATCAGAGCAAAAAAAAAAAAAAAAAAGGCTCACACATTTTGCTTCATGACTCAAGCAACAGAAGAAGCAACAGAACTAGCACCCAACTGCCCTGTACACGATGATAAAAACAAAACAAAACAGGCGTTTAAGGATATAAACTAAAAAGACGATTGTAACTAAGTGCATTTCCCACATTTTTGATACAAAACAAACACAACTTCCATTGAAAATATAAAAATCAAGGCCATAGCAGTTACAGTCTAAGAGTCATTCAAATCCAGGAACACACTCTCATCCTTTGCATCGTCTAAAAAGATACATTTACAGTGCAACAGGCAGTGACATACATAGTCTCCCACTCATAATGTGCATACCTTGTCTCTTTTTAGAAGAGAAACGCTTGCTGTTACAATTGCTAGGCAACAAGTTCAAGGAAGAGTGGGCCACCCACCTTTATTTTTTTCTTAATTTTACTTGGCTGCAATCGCAATTTGAGACAGAAGCCACGTTATTAGAGGCATGAATACCAGTTGCGTACTACTGGAAGCCATCACTTTATCGTGGTGGAGGGGTTTGAGTGTCCTATTGATCCCGGGAGCTGTGTTTTCAGAGGCAGCAGCTCCTAGTAGGGTCTCCCATGGCAAATTGGACTTGGGTGAGGGGTCAGACAAAGAATGGTCCATAAAGACGCAGCTGAGAAGAGAAACATCAGAGGACCAGTGGGCCGTGCCCGGAGGGTGACTGGGCAGTGAGCGCCTGGTGGCCGGGCCTCTGCCCATGGGTTCCTGGGTCAGGTCCAGTCCGAGGCAGAGACATGGGTCCGTCCCCGAGCAGGGCCCACCACTTGCAGGAGGAACCATATGGTTCTGGTGCAAAGTGGATTGGACGGCAGGCCGCTCTCGCCCCGGCGACCTGGACCCGGACAAGCTGAAGAAGCCTCGACGGGAGGCGAAAGACGGGACGATGCCGCTGACTGAAAGGATGACACTGCAGATGTTGGTGTGACGGCTTTGCAGACAAATCGAAAAACGGTCATAATTCCAATATTTGCCGGCGTTAGTAAAGCACTCGTGATACACTTATACAGCCTGGATTTTGGCACCACTGCAGGTAAGCATGAGGGGTCTGTGTATGACGACGGCGAATAGGCAAACTGACGAGGCAAAAACAGCATTAGATGATGAAAAGGAGACATTCAATCAACTTTTTTTTCTGAACTGAAAAACTGAAATCCATAGCTAGTTTAACATTTGGAGGATCCCATTTCTGTCCGACTCAGAACCACTGAATGCGGTCCTTTGAGGGCAGGGCGTTCACACACAACTTGCTTGTTTGACTTTGTTTGCGGTGGTGTAATGTGATATGTAAATCCTGGGAAGAGACAAAAGACACACACGAACAAAGCCCATATTACAGCAATGTCTAATGGGTTTGAACAGTGTCTCTGATACTGACACTGACGTTCGTCCGGCTGTCGGTTGGTATTCACGTGCTCATTTTGACTGTGGGAAAAAAAAAATTCACTACAAATGTTTCTCTCGCGGTTGATGTGTTCTCGCTAAAACACTGAGCAGTGGTTACTTTGTTTCCTGCATTATGAGCTTCAGTTGCAATTATCCAGTGGTAAAACGGAACGCAATTTAGTTGATTTTTATACCGCCTTAGTTATTTCAAATACTTTCCACATTTTAAATACTTTCCACATTTTCTGTCCTGGAAAATCCTGCTAAGCCAGTATTTATGTCAGTGGAGCTACCTCACAATATTCACTCCTACTCCAAGCATATGCTTAATATTCAAGACAACAACTGAAGTTATGCGTAAGGATTACCATGCTGAAGAATATACCGCAGATTTAAAAACATGGTTTATTTATTTATTTATTTATTTTTGACAAACCGAAGAATTAAATTTCAAGTTTTGAGTACGGAGCCCCAGATGGCAGAGTTCCAAGTCACCTCTTCTTTTTACTTCATATCACTGACAGGCAGCTCATGTTCTTTGCTCCGGTACACAGACAAGATTCGGGAAATATCATAGCATATTCTATCTAGTTTTAATCTAAAATTAGACTAAAAAAAAAAAAAAAGGGCTCTGACCTTGACATCAACACTGGGTGAGAATCAACACACACAGTAGCAACTTGTGCTGCATTCTCGACAATAGCCTGGGAATCACTGCTATGGCTTTAAAACTCCTGGGCCAGGTAAGTGCCAGAAATAGATATCTGGCAGGCAAAGGCAAAGTACAGAGAAAGTTAGAGAAAGTCTAAAAATATTAGCATCTCCCTTTGTCCAACGTGTTTGGAAGTCTTCGCTCATGGTATTGGGCCCTTGGAAAAACTGAGCACAAACTTCAGGTAGCATAAAACAAAATGGTTGGAGTCCTCCGCAAGATGTTGGCAGGTGTCACGTTATTACAGCTTCACTGGCTTCCTGTCATATTCAGTTAAATATTGTTTCACGGAATTTGCATGCAAGTGCGCCCGGTGACTTTTGCAATTATTTTAAGACGGAGGATGACGAGATGATTCTGCTTGACAGAATGTTGGAAGGTTAATATATATGTATATTTGTGTTTTGAGCTATTCTACCTTTTTTTTTATGATTTCAGTGATGGGCATCAGTTTCATCCATCTCATCAGTTTCTACTGAATGTGTCAATATGTCCCAAAATATGTGATGATGATTAAATTAATTATGACATTGTATATATTAGCTGCCATAGCCTGCATCATCGTAGCGGAGCAGGGTGTTTCTTAATGCAATGTGTTTTATTTGAAGGTGCGCTTACATTAAGTCAAACAAACGGTAGTAAAGTTAAAAACGCAGGACGCAAAAAGTGTAACATCGATGCCCTTTTACCTGCTACATCTACTATCATTAAACGCAACAATCACTCTCACGCCACTGCGGCGCGTCACCTCCGCGCAATCTCATAGCGCAGGTGCATTTTCAAAGCAAACACTTAAATGGGAGTGCGGGAGTTTAAATTTCCCAGAGATTCATCTGCATTTGCTAAGGCGGCGTGTGTCATTATCCACCCACCCGGACACAGAACTGCAAAACACAAAACGCTTGTTGTCTTGAATCGACGGTGGAAAGGTCCTTTTCGACACAGATGCGAGTTCCAAGTGCCTTCCCGTTTGTCCACCGCGCCTGAGCAGTCTTTCAACAGCCTTTACAGCCTTCTTCTACATCTTTTTTTTTTTTTCCCTTTTTATTTTTGCGGCTTTTTTTTTTTTTTTTTTTTTTTTTTTAAG